>JAXCGZ010015929.1:0-10000 GCA_037179515.1 Halocaridina rubra | reverse complement strand
ACCGTGCTTCCTTTATTGCTATTCCGGCAAAAGATCAGGCATACCGGTCGTACTACGGCATTCTTTTTATTTAACTTGCTCTACTTTTAGTAGAGCTAAGAATCGGTGTTTTAATCATATTCGAAGGTCCATAGCTTCCTTCCTAAGAAGGAAATTTGATGGCCTTAACACCTCCCCCACCGATAACTGATTCTGGTACTTAAACAAAAACCCCTCCAAAATCTTCTGTAACTCAAGCTTTCCCCTTATCATTCGTTCCGATGGTTCTATAGCTTGATCTCCCACTGACAAAGCCACTCTCTTTGGCTCTCATTTTTTGCCAACTCATCCGTATGCAATTCCAGCACACCTGTTCCTCGTACTTTACCCCTCACTAATCCTATGCCCTACCTTATTTTTTCTTCACGGAAAGTCCATAAGATTCTTTGCTCTCTAAATACAAACAAGGCTTCCGAACCCGATGGTATCACTGCAAGATTTCTTAAGGAGTTTGCAGATGAACTTGTTCCCGGGTTTGGCCTCCGTTTCGCCTTATTTCCTCAACCAGTATCGATGCTTCATCTTGGAAGCATGCTCTATTGCAGCCTGTTCCTAAGAAATTTACCACTCTATTCCTTCCAACTATTGAAATGCAGTATTGTCCAAAACCACGGCTATCACTAAAGGATTCTAAACTTTGCTCAATTCTCGCTTCTTGAATGTCTTGAAACTAACTTGCTAATCTCGTATCACCATTACGACTTCTGCAAGGCAAGATCCACAGGTGACTTATTGTCCTAGCTTGCCCTTGTATGGTCATCTTCTCTGAGGAATTATAGGGAATCCAATGGCTTCACCTTAGATATCTCAAAGGCTTTTGACAGTGTCTGGCACAAGGCCCAGTTGGCCAATCTTCCTGCTTTTGGATGTGCCCCTTCTCTCTTTTCTTTGATTACCATTTTCTTCAGATTCCTTTATATATGTGGATGTTGAAGGCACAACTTCTATCTCATTCTCTGTCACTAGTGGTGTTCCGCTGGGCTCTGTTCTTTCATCTACTTTGCTCCTTCTCTTCATCAACGATTTTCTTCAGTCCCCATCCTCTTTTCCTCTAAACGCATTTGCAGATGATTCTAACCTTCATATATATAGATATATATATATATATATATATATATATATATATATATATATATATATATATATATATATATATATGAATCATTTTTTACCCCGATCGGGACTCGAACCTAGGACTTATGATTACTAAGTCAAGGCGCTACCACTACGCCACAGAAGGTTAAAAGGAATCCAACCTTATAGCTTATATCTGCTATACTTAGGAATGAACGCATTCTAACTGAATGCCACTATGTTCATATTACAGATTCCCCAACCTCACTCGTGGCTTCATTTTAGCATTTAATTCAATTCCCAATCTCATTCGGGCCATGAAATACAAATAAGCACATTACATATGTGAAAACATGAATCATTTTTTACCCCGACGAGGACTCGAACCTAGGACTTATGATTACTAAGTCAAGGCGCTACCACTACACCACAGAAGGTTAAAAGGAATCCAACCTTATAGCTTATATCTGCTATACTTAGGAATGAATGCATTCTACCTGAATGCCACTATGTTCATATTACAGATTCCCCAACCTCACTCGTAGCTTCATTTTAGCATTTAATTCAATTCCCAATCTCATTCGGGCCATGAAATACAAATAAGCACATTACATATGTGAAAACATGAATCATTTTTTACCCCGACCGGGACTCGAACCTAGGACTTATGATTATTAAGTCAAGGCGCTACCACTACACCACAAAAGGTTAAACGGAATCCAACCTTAGAGCTTATATCTGCTATACTTAGGAATGAACGCATTCTAACTGAATGCCACTATGTTCATATTACAGATTCCCCAACCTCACTCGTGGCTTCATTTTAGCATTTAATTCTATTCTCAATCTCATTCGGGCCATGAAATACCTTCTGTGGTGTAGTGGTAGCGCCTTGACTTAGTAATCATAAGTCCTAGGTTCGAGTCAAGGTCGGGGTAAAAAATGATTCATGTTTTCACATATGTAATGTGCTTATTTGTATTTCATGGCCCGAATGAGATTGGGAATTGAATTAAATGCTAAAATGAAGCAACGAGTGAGGTTGGGGAATCTGTAATATGAACATAGTGGCATTCACTTAGAATGCGTTCATTCCTAAGTATAGCAGATATAAGCTATAAGGTTGGATTCCTTTTAACCTTCTGTGGTGTAGTGGCAGCGCCTTGACTTAGTAATCATAAGTCCTAGGTTCGAGTCCCGGTCGGGGTAAAAAATGATTTATCTTTTCACATATGAAATGTGCTTATTTGTATTTCATGGCCCGAATGAGATTGGGAATTGAATTAAATGCTAAAATGAAGCCACGAGTGAGGTTGGGGAATCTATAATATGAACATAGTGGCATTCAGTTAGAATGCGTTCATTCCTAAGTATAGCAGATATAAGCTATAAGGTTGGATTCCTTTTAACCTTCTGTGGTGTAGTGGTAGCGCCTTGACTTAGTAATCATAAGTCCTAGGTTCGAGTCCCGGTCGGGGTAAAAAATGATTCATGTTTTCACATATGTAATGTGCTTATTTGTATTTCATGGCCCGAATGAGATTGGGAATTGAATTAAATGCTAAAATGAAGCCACGAGTGAGGTTGGGGAATCTGTAATATGAACATAGTGGCATTCAGTTAGAATGCGTTCATTCCTAAGTATAGCAGATATAAGCTATAAGGTTGGATTCCTTTTAACCTTCTGTGGTGTAGTGGTAGCGCCTTGACGTAGTAATCATAAGTCCTAGGATTGAGTCCCAGTCGGGGTAAAAAGTGATTCATGTTTTCACATATGTAATGTGCTTATTTGTATTTCATGGCCCGAATGAGATTGGGAATTGAATTAAATGCTAAAATGAAGCCACGAGTGAGGTTGGGGAATCTGTAATATGAACATAGTGGCATTCAGTTAGAATGCGTTCATTCCTAAGTATAGCAGATATAAGCTATAAGGTTGGATTCCTTTTAACCTTCTGTGGTGTGGTAGCGCCTTGACTTAGTAATCATAAGTCCTAGGTTCGAGTCCCGGTCGGGGTAAAAAATTATTCATGTTTTCACATATGTAATGTGCTTATTTGTATTTCATGGCCCGAATGAGATTGGGAATTGAATTAAATGCTAAAATGAAGCCACGAGTGAGGTTGGGAATCTGTAATATGAACATAGTGGCATTCAGTAAGAATGCGTTCATTCCTAAGTATAGCAGATATAAGCTATAAGGTTGGATTCCTTTTAACCTTCTGTGGTGTAGTGGTAGCGCCTTGACTTAGTAATCATAAGTCCTAGGTTCGAGTCCCGGTCGGGGTAAAAAATGATTCATGTTTTCACATATGTAATGTGCTTATTTGTATTTCATGGCCCGAATGAGATTGGGAATTGAATTAAATGCTAAAATGAAGCCACGAGTGAGGTTGGGGAATCCGTAATATGAACATAGTGGCATTCAGTTAGAATGCGTTCATTCCTAAGTATAGCAGATATAAGCTATAAGGTTGGATTCCTTTTAACCTTCTGTGGTGTGGTAGCGCCTTGACTTAGTAATCATAAGTCCTAGGTTCGAGTCAAGGTCGGGGTAAAAAATGATTCATGTTTTCACATATGTAATGTGCTTATTTGTATTTCATGGCCCGAAAGAGATAGGGAATTGAATTAAATGCTAAAATGAAGCCACGAGTGAGGTTGGGAATCTGTAATATGAACATAGTGGCATTCAGTTAGAATGCGTTCATTCCTAAGTATAGCAGATATAAGCTATAAGGTTGGATTCCTTTTAACTTTCTGTGGTGTAGTGGTTGCGCCTTGACTTAGTAATCATAAGTCCTAGGTTCGAGTCCCGGTCGGGGTAAAAAATTATTCATGTTTTCAAATATGTAATGTGCTTATTTGTATTTCATGGCCCGAATGAGATTGGGAATTGAATTAAATGCTAAAATGAAGCCACGAGTGAGGTTGGGGAATCTGTAATATGAACATAGTGGCATTCAGTTAGAATGCGTTCATTCCTAAGTATAGCAGATATAAGCTATAAGGTTGGATTCCTTTTAACCTTCTGTGGTGTAGTGGTAGTGCCTTGACTTAGTAATCATAAGTCCTAGGTTTGAGTCCCGGTCGGGGTAAAAAATGATTCATGTTTTCACATATGTAATGTGCTTATTTGTATTTCATGGCCCGAATGAGATTGGGAATTGAATTAAATGCTAAAATGAAGCCACGAGTGAGGTTGGGGAATCTGTAATATGAACATAGTGGCATTCAGTTAGAATGCGTTCATTCCTAAGTATAGCAGATATAAGCTATAAGGTTGGGTTCCTTTTAACCTTCTGTGGTGTGGTAGCGCCTTGACTTAGTAATCATAAGTCCTAGGTTCGAGTCCCGGTCGGGGTAAAAAATTATTCATGTTTTCACATATGTAATGTGCTTATTTATATTTCATGGCCCGAATGAGATTGGGAATTGAATTAAATGCTAAAATGAAGCCACGAGTGAGGTTGGGAATCTGTAATATGAACATAGTGGCATTCAGTTAGAATGCGTTCATTCCTAAGTATAGCAGATATAAGCTATAAGGTTGGATTCCTTTTAACCTTCTGTGGTGTAGTGGTAGCGCCTTGACTTAGTAATCATAAGTCCTAGGTTCGAGTCCCGGTCGGGGTAAAAATGATTCATGTTTTCACATATGTAATGTGCTTATTTGTATTTCATGGCCCGAATGAGATTGGGAATTGAATTAAATGCTAAAATGAAGCCACGAGTGAGGTTGGGGAATCTGTAATATGAACATAGTGGCATTCAGTTAGAATGCGTTCATTCCTAAGTATAGCAGATATAAGCTATAAGGTTGGATTTCTTTTAACCTTCTGTGGTGTGGTAGCGCCTTGACTTAGTAATCATAAGTCCTAGGTTCGAGTCAAGGTCGGGGTAAAAAATGATTCATGTTTAAACATATGTAATGTGCTTATTTGTATTTCATGGCCCGAAAGAGATAGGGAATTGAATTAAATGCTAAAATGAAGCCACGAGTGAGGTTGGGAATCTGTAATATGAACATAGTGGCATTCAGTTAGAATGCGTTCATTCCTAAGTATAGCAGATATAAGCTATAAGGTTGGATTCCTTTTAACTTCTGTGGTGTAGTGGTGCGCCTTGACTTAGTAATCATAAGTCCTAGGTTCGAGTCCCGGTCGGGGTAAAAATGATTCATGTTTTCAAATATGTAATGTGCTTATTTGTATTTCATGGCCCGAATGAGATTGGGAATTGAATTAAATGCTAAAATGAAGCCACGAGTGAGGTTGGGGAATCTGTAATATGAACATAGTGGCATTCAGTTAGAATGCGTTCATTCCTATGTATAGCAGATATAAGCTATATATTTTGGATTCCTTTTAACCTTCTGTGGTGTAGTGGTAGCGCCTTGACTTAGTAATCATAAGTCCTAGGTTCGAGTCCCGGTCGGGGTAAAAAATGATTCATGTTTTCACATATGTAATGTGCTTATTTGTATTTCATGGCCCGAATGAGATTGGGAATTGAATTAAATGCTAAAATGAAGCCACGAGTGAGGTTGGGGAATCTGTAATATGAACATAGTGGCATTCAGTTAGAATGCGTTCATTCCTAAGTATAGCAGATATAAGCTATAAGGTTGGATTCCTTTTAACCTTCTGTGGTGTAGTGGTAGCGCCTTGACTTAGTAATCATAAGTCCTAGGTTCGAGTCCCGGTCGGGGTAAAAAATGATTCATGTTTTCACATATGTAATGTGCTTATTTGTATTTCATGGCCCGAATGAGATTGGGAATTGAATTAAATGCTAAAATGAAGCCACGAGTGAGGTTGGGGAATCTGTAATATGAACATAGTGGCATTCAGTTAGAATGCGTTCATTCCTAAGTATAGCAGATATAAGCTATAAGGTTGGATTCCTTTTAACCTTCTGTGGTGTAGTGGTAGCGCCTTGACTTAGTAATCATAAGTCCTAGGTTCGAGTCCCGGTCGGGGTAAAAAATGATTCATGTTTTCACATATGTAATGTGCTTATTAGTATTTCATGGCCCGAATGAGATTGGGAATTGAATTAAATGCTAAAATGAAGCCACGAGTGAGGTTGGGGAATCTGTAATATGAGCATAGTGGCATTCAGTTAGAATGCGTTCATTCCTAAGTATAGCAGATATAAGCTATAAGGTTGGATTCCTTTTAACCTTCTGTGGTGTAGTGGTAGCGCCTTGACTTAGTAATCATAAGTCCTAGGTTCGAGTCCCGGTCGGGGTAAAAAATGATTCATGTTTTCACATATGTAATGTGTTTATTTGTATTTCATGGCCCGAATGAGATTGGGAATTGAAGTAAATGCTAAAATGAAGCCACGAGTGAGGTTGGGGAATCTGTAATATGAAAATAGTGGCATTCACTTAGAATGCGTTCATTCCTAAGTATAGCAGATATAAGCTATAAGGTTGGATTCCTTTTAACCTTCTGTGATGTAGTGGTAGCGCCTTGACTTATTAATCATAAGTCCTAGGTTCGAGTCCCGGTCGGGGTAAAAAATGATTCATGTTTTCACATATGTAATGTGCTTATTTGTATATATATATATATATATATATATATATATATATATATATATATATATATATATATATATATATATATATATATATATATATATATATATATATATATATATATATATATATATATATATATATATATATATATATATATATATATATATATATATATATATATATATATATTTCAAAAACATTGATATTTTAACATACAGTGTAAAATTGGCTTGAGGGCAGACACGCCTGGTGGTAGTAATGGTTCTGCTCTTAACCTTGCACCTCCCAATAGATCTGCTTCTTTCACTCTTCACTATTCAAGCATTCGTGGGCTGAACTCTAATCTTTCGTCTGTGGAACAGCACTAGGGCACTTTCCTCCCTATCCTCCTCCTCCAATCTGAAACAAAGTTGTCTATACATGCTTCCACTGACCCTTTCCTAATCTCCCACTATAATCTGTATACTCGTTTTCGTTCCAAAGGTGAGGTCTGTGCTTACTGCAACATTAACACTCCTACTGTGAGGCTCATGGACTTTGAATCTCCTGACATTGATGTTCTCTGGCTAAAAGTCTATCTCTCCACTACCTCTATCATCCTTTGCTTCTGCTACTGTTCTCCAGACTCCACCGAGTTTGTGTCTTTCTTTGAATATCTCTCCTCGTGCCATGAGTCCTTGCTATCTTCTCACCCACATGCCGAAGTTCTCTACATTGGAGACTTCAATGTACACCACACTGAGAGGCTTCATTCTTCTCACACTGATGTGGGAGGAAGCAAGGCTCTTGCTTTCTCTATTACTCACGATCTGGAGCAAATTATTAAACATCCTACTCGCGTTCCTGATCATCACGAACATGCTGCAAAAACTCTTGACCTATTTTTTACTTCTAATCCTTCAAAGCAATCTTATTCC
Source organism: Halocaridina rubra (assembly GCA_037179515.1). Taxonomy (NCBI): domain Eukaryota; kingdom Metazoa; phylum Arthropoda; class Malacostraca; order Decapoda; family Atyidae; genus Halocaridina; species Halocaridina rubra. The sequence goes on along the minus strand of JAXCGZ010015929.1, from coordinate 2,419 downwards.
GTGCTTTCCCCTCTTGGTAAATCTGACCACTCCATGATCTCTGTCTCTTCCATTTTCGCACCACACCACCAATCCCTCCTACTCAACGCCGCCTTTGGCACTTCGAACGAACACAATATGAAAATTTGCGTAACTTTCTCTTTGACTTCCCATGGGATGACTACTGCTTTCGGTCCCGCAACCCTGATTGGGTAGCTGTAAATGTTGTCGAGATCATTACAGCGGGAATGGAGGCATACATCCCCTCTTCTACAAAAGCTTTCTCTCCCCCTAAACCTTGGTTTAACCGTGCCTACTCCATGGCTATCAAGGCTAGGAATCAGGCTCACCGATCTTACCAAGCCTCTCCTTCCGATTTAACTCGCTCTACTTTTATTATAGCTAGGAATTGCTGTAAAGCTCGGATTCGAAGGTCTAAGGCTTCCTTTATAAGAAGGAAAGTTGATGACCTTAACTCCTCTCCCACTGACAAATGCTTCTGATCCTTAGCCAAAAACCTCTCCAAAAACTTCTGTAGCTCAAGCTTTCCCCCTATCATTCGTTCTGATGGTTCTATAGCTTGCTCTCCCACTGACAAAGCCACTCTCTTTGGCTCTCATTTTTCTGCCAACTCTTCTATCAACCATTCCAGCGCACCTGTTACTAAGTCTTTTCCCCTCTCTAACCCTATGCCCTCCCAGATCCTTTCTTCACGCAAAGTTCATAAGGTTCTTCGCTCACTAAAGACAAACAAGGCATCTGGTCCCGATGGTATCACTGCAAGGTTCCTTAAGGAGTTTGCAGATGAACTGGTTCGCGTGCTTTGCTGTCTTTTTCGCCTCATTCTGTCAACCAGTATCTACCCTTCATCTTGGAAGCATGCTCTAGTTCAACCTGTTCATAAGAAGGGTGACCTCTCTATTCCTTCTAACTACCCACCTATTGCTCTAACCTCCTCTATTGCTAAAGTTTTCGAAACTTTGCTCAATGCTCACTACTTGAAACGAATTGATTCTAACTCACTTATCTCCGATCACCAGTACGGCTTCCGCAAGGACAGATCCACTTGTGATCTCCTGAACTATCTTACTAATGTATGGTCATCTTCTCTGAGGAACTATGGGGAATCCTTTGTCGTCGCCATTGATATCTCTAAGGCTTTAGACAGAGTCTGGAACAAGGCTCTGTTGGCCAAACTCCCTGCAAATGGCTTTACCACTTCTTCCTGTTCTCTGATTTCCAGTTTTCTTACTGACCATTCTATATCTGTAGTTGTTGATGGCGCGACTTCTAGCCCTTTCTCTGTATATATATATATATATATATATATATATATATATATATATATATATATATATATATATATATATATATATATATATATATATATATATATATATATATATATATATATATATATATATATATATATATATATATATATATATATATATATATATATATATATATATATATATATAATATATATATATATATATATATATATATATATATATATATATATATATATATATATATATATATATATATATATATATATATATATATATATATATATATATATATATATATATATATATATATATTATATATATATATATATATATATATATATATATATATATATATATATATATATATATATATATATATATATATATATATATATATATATATATATATATATATATATATATATATATATATATATATATATATATATATATGTATAATATATATATATATATATATATATATATATATATATATTATATATATATATATATATATATATATATATATATATATATATATATTATATATATATATTATATATATATATATATATATATATATATATATATATATATATATATATATATATATAAAAATATATATATATATATATATATATATATATATATATATATATATATATATATATATATATATATATATATATATATATATATATACATAATTACTGTGCCATGGTGATACCAAGTGCACTGCAGAAGGTCTAAATGAGAAACATACCTTATAGTTTTGTCTGTTATACTAGGAATGAACACATTCTAACTGAATGCCACTCGGTTCATATTACAGTTTCCCTCAACATCACTCGCGGCTTCGTTTTCGCATTTAATTTAACTCCCAATCTCATTCAGGACTAACAATAATCAAATAAGCACTTTACCATGTGTGAAAGCATGAATCATTTTAACCCCGATCGTGTGATGTGGTTGGTATTGCTTTTGCACAGTACTAATGTGTCCTAGGTTCAAATTCCTGTCGGGGTAAAAATGATTCATGCATTCACATATGTAATGTACATATTTGGTTATTGTTGGGCCCGAATGAGATTGGGAGTTCAATTAAATGCGAAAATGAAGTCCCGAGTGAAATTGGGGAATCTGTA
>JAXCGZ010015928.1:0-38725 GCA_037179515.1 Halocaridina rubra | reverse complement strand
GACATGCCACGACACTGGTGCCAGAAATACGCAATCTCAGTTATGATGAGAGGCTGAGAGAATTAGACTTACCATCACTCGAAGCTAGAAGAGTGAGGGGGGATATGGTGACAGTCTTTAAATTCCTTCATGGTTAGGATAGAGTGGATAGGGATCGATATTTTGATATGGCTGGCTCTTGAACTAGAGGTCATAGTTTGAAGCTTCGTAAGAAAACTTCTTTGCAGGATGTAAGGAAATACTTTTTCAGTGTAAGAGTAGTTGATAATTGGAATTGGGTAAGCGAGGAGGTAGTTAATGCTATCTCAATCCATAGTTTTAAGGACAGGTATGATAGGTATCACTAAGTATAAAATGGAACCGATGAGGAGACGGGAAGATACGAGCTTTGGGCTCTTTCCCGTAAACACAATTAGGTAATCATAATTAGGCAATCACACCTTCAGGCACATGGACAAGGAAATGTTCAGAAATATTTATGTAACCAATGTGAGGCCAAAACTCGAATATGCAGCCCCCTTTTGGAATCCGCACTTGAAAAAGCACATAGCTAAGCTTGAAAAAGTTCAAAGACATGCCACGAAACTGGTGCCAGAAATACGCAATCTCAGTTATGATGAGAGGCTGAGGGAATTAGACTTACCATCACTCGAAGCTAGAAGAGTGAGGGGGGATATGGTGACAGTCTTTAAATTCCTTCATGGTTATGATAGAGTGGATAGGGATCGATATTTTGATATGGCTGGCTCTAGAACTAGAGGTCATAGTTTGAAGCTTCGTAAGAAAACTTCTTTGCAGGATGTAAGGAAATACTTTTTCAGTGTAAGAGTAGTTGATAATTGGAATTGGGTAAGCGAGGAGGTAGTTAATGCTATCTCAATCCATAGTTTTAAGGACAGGTATGATAAGTATCACTAAGTATAAAATGGAACCGATGAGGAAACGGGAAGATACGAGCTTTGGGCTCTTTCCCGTAAACACAATTAGGTAATCATAATTAGGTAATCACACCTTCAGGCACATGGACAAGGAAATGTTCAGAAATATTTATGTAACCTATGTGAGGCCAAAACTCGAATATGCAGCCCCCTTTTGGAATCCGCATTTGAAAAAGCACATAGCTAAGCTTGAAAAAGTTCAAAGACATGCCACGAAACTGGTGCCAGAAATACGCAATCTCAGTTATGATGAGAGGCTGAGGGAATTAGACTTACCATCACTCGAAGCTAGAAGAGTGAGGGGGGGATATGGTGACAGTCTTTAAATTCCTTCATGGTTATGATAGAGTGGATAGGGATCGATATTTTGATATGGTTGTCTCTATAACTAGAGGTCATAGTTTGAAGCTTCGTAAGAAAACTTCTTTGCAGGATGTAAGGAAATACTTTTTCAGTGTAAGAGTAGTTGATAATTGGAATTGGCTAAGCGAGGAGGTAGTTAATGCTATCTCAATCCATAGTTTTAAGGACATGTATGATAAGTATCACTAAGTATAAAATGGAACCGATGAGGAGACGGGAAGATACGAGCTTTGGGCTCTTTCCCGTAAACACAATTAGGTAATCACAATTAAGTAATCACACCTTCAGGCACATGGACAAGGAAATGTTCAGAAATATTTATGTAACCTATGTGAGGCCAAAACTCGAATATGCAGCCCCCTTTTGGAATCCGCACTTGAAAAAGCACATAGCTAAGCTTGAAAAAGTTCAAAGACATGCCACGAAACTGGTGCCAGAAATACGCAATCTCAGTTATGATGAGAGGCTGAGGGAATTAGACTTACCATCACTCGAAGCTAGAAGAGTGAGGGGGGATATGGTGACAGTCTTTAAATTCCTTCATGGTTATGATAGAGTGGATAGGGATCGATATTTTGATATGGCTGGCTCTAGAACTAGAGGTCATAGTTTGAAGCTTCGTAAGAAAACTTCTTTGCAGGATGTAAGGAAATACTTTTTCAGTGTAAGAGTAGTTGATAATTGGAATTGGATTAGCGAGGAGGTAGTTAATGCTATCTCAATCCATAGTTTTAAGGACATGTATGATAAGTATCACTAAGTATAAAATGGAACCGATGAGGAGACGGGAAGATACGACCTTTGGGCTCTTTCCCGTAAGCACAATTAGGTAATCACAATTAGGTAATCACACCTTCAGGCACATGGACAAGGAAATGTTCAGAAATATTTATGTAACCTATGTGAGGCCAAAACTCGAATATGCAGCCCCCTTTTGGAATCCGCACTTGAAAAAGCACATAGCTAAGCTTGAAAAAGTTCAAAGACATGCCACGAAACTGGTGCCCGAAATACGCAATCTCAGTTATGATGAGAGGCTGAGGGAATTAGACTTACCATCACTCGAAGCTAGAAGAGTGAGGGGGGATATGGTGACAGTCTTTAAATTCCTTCATGGTTATGATAGAGTGGATAGGGATCGATATTTTGATATGGCTGGCTCTAGAACTAGAGGTCATAGTTTGAAGCTTCGTAAGAAAACTTCTTTGCAGGATGTAAGGAAATACTTTTTCAGTGTAAGAGTAGTTGATAATTGGAATTGGCTAAGCGAGGAGGTAGTTAATGCTATCTTAATCCATAGTTTTAAGGACAGGTATGATAAGCATCACTAAGTATAAAATGGAACCGATCAGGAGACGGGAAGATACGAGCTTTGGGCTCTTTCCCGTAAATACAATTAGATAATCACAATTAGGTAATCACACCTTCAGGCACATGGACAAGGAAATGTTCAGAAATATTTATGGAACCTATGTGAGGCCAAAACTCGAATATGCAGCCCCCTTTTGGAATCCGCACTTGAAAAAGCACATAGCTAAGCTTGAAAAAGTTCAAAGACATGCCACGAAACTGGTGCCAGAAATACGCAATCTCAGTTATGATGAGAGGCTGAGGGAATTAGACTTACCATCACTCGAAGCTAGAAGAGTGAGGGGGGATATGGTGACAGTCTTTAAATTCCTTCATGGTTATGATAGAGTGGATAGGGATTGATATTTTGATATGGCTGGCTCTAGAACTAGAGGTCATAGTTTGAAGCTTCGTAAGAAAACTTCTTTGCAGGATGTAAGGAAATACTTTTTCAGTGTAAGAGTAGTTGATAATTGGAATTGGCTAAGCGAGGAGGTAGTTAATGCTATCTCAATCCATAGTTTTATGGACAGGTATGATAAGTATCACTAAGTATAAAATGGAACCGATGAGGAGACCGGAAGATACGAGCTTTGGGCTCTTTCCCGTAAACACAATTAGGTAATCACAATTAGGTAATCACACCTTCAGGCACATGGACAAGGAAATGTTCAGATATATTTATGTAACCTATGTGAGGCCAAAACTCGAATATGCAGCCCCCTTTTGGAATCCGCACTTGAAAAAGCACATAGCTAAGCTTGAAAAAGTTCAAAGACATGCCACGAAACTGGTGCCAGAAATACGCAATCTCAGTTATGATGAGAGGCTGAGGGAATTAGACTTACCATCACTCGAAGCTAGAAGAGGGAGGGGGGGATATGGTGACAGTCTTTAAATTCCTTCATGGTTATGATAGAATGGATAGGGATCGATATTTTGATATGGCTGGCTCTAGAACTAGAGGTCATAGGTTGAAGCTTCGTAAGAAAACTTCTTTGCAGGATGTAAGGAAATACTTTTTCAGTGTAAGAGTAGTTGATAATTGGAATTGGCTAAGCGAGGAGGTAGTTAATGCTATCTTAATCCATAGTTTTAAGGACAGGTATGATAAGCATCACTAAGTATAAAATGGAACCGATCAGGAGACGGGAAGATACGAGCTTTGGGCTCTTTCCCGTAAACACAATTAGATAATCACAATTAGGTAATCACACCTTCAGGCACATGGACAAGGAAATGTTCAGAAATATTTATGGAACCTATGTGAGGCCAAAACTCGAATATGCAGCCCCCTTTTGGAATCCGCACTTGAAAAAGCACATAGCTAAGCTTGAAAAAGTTCAAAGACATGCCACGAAACTGGTGCCAGAAATACGCAATCTCAGTTATGATGAGAGGCTGAGGGAATTAGACTTACCATCACTCGAAGCTAGAAGAGTGAGGGGGGATATGGTGACAGTCTTTAAATTCCTTCATGGTTAGGATAGAGTGGATAGGGATTGATATTTTGATATGGCTGGCTCTAGAACTAGAGGTCATAGTTTGAAGCTTCGTAAGAAAACTTCTTTGCAGGATGTAAGGAAATACTTTTTCAGTGTAAGAGTAGTTGATAATTGGAATTGGCTAAGCGAGGAGGTAGTTAATGCTATCTCAATCCATAGTTTTATGGACAGGTATGATAAGTATCACTAAGTATAAAATGGAAGCGATCAGGAGACGGGAAGATACGAGCTTTGGGCTCTTCCCCGTAAACACAATTAGGTAATCACAATTAGGTAATCACACCTTCAGGCACATGGACAAGGAAATGTTCAGAAATATTTATGTAACCTATGTGAGGCCAAAACTCGAATATGCAGCCCCCTTTTGGAATCCGCACTTGAAAAAGCACATAGCTAAGCTTGAAAAAGTTCAAAGACATGCCACGAAACTGGTGCCAGAAATACGCAATCTCAGTTATGATGAGAGGCTGAGGGAATTAGACTTACCATCACTCGAAGCTAGAAGAGTGAGGGGGGGATATGGTGACAGTCTTTAAATTCCTTCATGGTTATGATAGAATGGATAGGGATCGATATTTTGATATGGCTGGCTCTAGAACTAGAGGTCATAGGTTGAAGCTTCGTAAGAAAACTTCTTTGCAGGATGTAAGGAAATACTTTTTCAGTGTAAGAGTAGTTGATAATTGGAATTGGCTTAGCGAGGAGGTAGTTAATGCTATCTCAATCCATAGTTTTAAGGACAGGTATGATAAGTATCACTAAGTATAAAATGGAACCGATCAGGAGACGGGAAGATGCGAGCTTTGGGCTCTTTCCCGTAAACACAATTAGGTAATCACAATTAGGTAATCACACCTTCAGGCACATGGACAAGGAAATGTTCAGAAATATTTATGTAACCTATGTGAGGCCAAAACTCGAATATGCAGTCCCCTTTTGGAATCCGCACTTGAAAAAGCACATAGCTAAGCTTGAAAAAGTTCAAAGACATGCCACGACACTGGTGCCAGAAATACGCAATCTCAGTTATGATGAGAGGCTGAGAGAATTAGACTTACCATCACTCGAAGCTAGAAGAGTGAGGGGGGATATGGTGACAGTCTTTAAATTCCTTCATGGTTAGGATAGAGTGGATAGGGATCGATATTTTGATATGGCTGGCTCTTGAACTAGAGGTCATAGTTTGAAGCTTCGTAAGAAAACTTCTTTGCAGGATGTAAGGAAATACTTTTTCAGTGTAAGAGTAGTTGATAATTGGAATTGGGTAAGCGAGGAGGTAGTTAATGCTATCTCAATCCATAGTTTTAAGGACAGGTATGATAGGTATCACTAAGTATAAAATGGAACCGATGAGGAGACGGGAAGATACGAGCTTTGGGCTCTTTCCCGTAAACACAATTAGGTAATCATAATTAGGTAATCACACCTTCAGGCACATGGACAAGGAAATGTTCAGAAATATTTATGTAACCAATGTGAGGCCAAAACTCGAATATGCAGCCCCCTTTTGGAATCCGCACTTGAAAAAGCACATAGCTAAGCTTGAAAAAGTTCAAAGACATGCCACGAAACTGGTGCCAGAAATACGCAATCTCAGTTATGATGAGAGGCTGAGGGAATTAGACTTACCATCACTCGAAGCTAGAAGAGTGAGGGGGGATATGGTGACAGTCTTTAAATTCCTTCATGGTTATGATAGAGTGGATAGGGATCGATATTTTGATATGGCTGGCTCTAGAACTAGAGGTCATAGTTTGAAGCTTCGTAAGAAAACTTCTTTGCAGGATGTAAGGAAATACTTTTTCAGTGTAAGAGTAGTTGATAATTGGAATTGGGTAAGCGAGGAGGTAGTTAATGCTATCTCAATCCATAGTTTTAAGGACAGGTATGATAAGTATCACTAAGTATAAAATGGAACCGATGAGGAAACGGGAAGATACGAGCTTTGGGCTCTTTCCCGTAAACACAATTAGGTAATCATATTTAGGTAATCACACCTTCAGGCACATGGACAAGGAAATGTTCAGAAATATTTATGTAACCTATGTGAGGCCAAAACTCGAATATGCAGCCCCCTTTTGGAATCCGCATTTGAAAAAGCACATAGCTAAGCTTGAAAAAGTTCAAAGACATGCCACGAAACTGGTGCCAGAAATACGCAATCTCAGTTATGATGAGAGGCTGAGGGAATTAGACTTACCATCACTCGAAGCTAGAAGAGTGAGGGGGGGATATGGTGACAGTCTTTAAATTCCTTCATGGTTATGATAGAGTGGATAGGGATCGATATTTTGATATGGTTGGCTCTATAACTAGAGGTCATAGTTTGAAGCTTCGTAAGAAAACTTCTTTGCAGGATGTAAGGAAATACTTTTTCAGTGTAAGAGTAGTTGATAATTGGAATTGGCTAAGCGAGGAGGTAGTTAATGCTATCTTAATCCATAGTTTTAAGGACAGGTATGATAAGCATCACTAAGTATAAAATGGAACCGATCAGGAGACGGGAAGATACGAGCTTTGGGCTCTTTCCCGTAAATACAATTAGATAATCACAATTAGGTAATCACACCTTCAGGCACATGGACAAGGAAATGTTCAGAAATATTTATGGAACCTATGTGAGGCCAAAACTCGAATATGCAGCCCCCTTTTGGAATCCGCACTTGAAAAAGCACATAGCTAAGCTTGAAAAAGTTCAAAGACATGCCACGAAACTGGTGCCAGAAATACGCAATCTCAGTTATGATGAGAGGCTGAGGGAATTAGACTTACCATCACTCGAAGCTAGAAGAGTGAGGGGGGATATGGTGACAGTCTTTAAATTCCTTCATGGTTATGATAGAGTGGATAGGGATTGATATTTTGATATGGCTGGCTCTAGAACTAGAGGTCATAGTTTGAAGCTTCGTAAGAAAACTTCTTTGCAGGATGTAAGGAAATACTTTTTCAGTGTAAGAGTAGTTGATAATTGGAATTGGCTAAGCGAGGAGGTAGTTAATGCTATCTCAATCCATAGTTTTATGGACAGGTATGATAAGTATCACTAAGTATAAAATGGAACCGATGAGGAGACGGGAAGATACGAGCTTTGGGCTCTTTCCCGTAAACACAATTAGGTAATCACAATTAGGTAATCACACCTTCAGGCACATGTAGAAGGAAATGTTCAGATATATTTATGTAACCTATGTGAGGCCAAAACTCGAATATGCAGCCCCCTTTTGGAATCCGCACTTGAAAAAGCACATAGCTAAGCTTGAAAAAGTTCAAAGACATGCCACGAAACTGGTGCCAGAAATACGCAATCTCAGTTATGATGAGAGGCTGAGGGAATTAGACTTACCATCACTCGAAGCTAGAAGAGTGAGGGGGGGATATGGTGACAGTCTTTAAATTCCTTCATGGTTATGATAGAATGGATAGGGATCGATATTTTGATATGGCTGGCTCTAGAACTAGAGGTCATAGGTTGAAGCTTCGTAAGAAAACTTCTTGGCAGGATGTAAGGAAATACTTTTTCAGTGTAAGAGTAGTTGATAATTGGAATTGGCTTAGCGAGGATGTAGTTAATGCTATCTCAATCCATAGTTTTAAGGACAGGTATGATAAGTATCACTAAGTATAAATTGGAACCAATCAGGAGACGGGAAGATGCGAGCTTTGGGCTCTTTCCCGTAAACACAATTAGGTAATCACAATTAGGTAATCACACCTTCAGGCACATGGACAAGGAAATGTTCAGAAATATTTATGTAACCTATGTGAGGCCAAAACTCGAATATGCAGCCCCCTTTTGGAATCCGCACTTGAAAAAGCACATAGCTAAGCTTGAAAAAGTTCAAAGACATGCCACGAAACTGGTGCCCGAAATACGCAATCTCAGTTATGATGAGAGGCTGAGGGAATTAGACTTACCATCACTCGAAGCTAGAAGAGTGAGGGGGGATATGGTGACAGTCTTTAAATTCCTTCATGGTTATGATAGAGTGGATAGGGATCAATATTTTGATATGGCTGGCTCTAGAACTAGAGGTCATAGTTTGAAGCTTCGTAAGAAAACTTCTTTGCAGGATGTAAGGAAATACTTTTTCAGTGTAAGAGTAGTTGATAATTGGAATTGGCTAAGCGAGGAGGTAGTTAATGCTATCTCAATCCATAGTTTTAAGGACAGGTATGATAAGTGTCACTAAGTATAAAATGGAACCGATCAGGAGACGGGAAGATACGAGCTTTGGGCTCTTTCCCGTAAACACAATTAGATAATCACAATTAGGTAATCACACCTTCAGGCACATGGACAAGGAAATGTTCAGATATATTTATGTAACCTATGTGAGGCCAAAACTCGAATATGCAGCCCCCTTTTGGAATCCGCACTTGAAAAAGCACATAGCTAAGCTTGAAAAAGTTCAAAGACATGCCACGAAACTGGTGCCAGAAATACGCAATCTCAGTTATGATGAGAGGCTGAGAGAATTAGACTTACCATCACTCGAAGCTAGAAGAGTGAGAGGGGATATGGTGACAGTCTTTAAATTCCTTCATGGTTAGGATAGAGTGGATAGGGATCGATATTTTGATATGGCTGGCTCTTGAACTAGAGGTCATAGTTTGAAGCTTCGTAAGAAAACTTCTTTGCAGGATGTAAGGAAATACTTTTTCAGTGTAAGAGTAGTTGATAATTGGAATTGGCTTAGCGAGGAGGTAGTTAATGCTATCTCAATCCATAGTTTTAAGGGCAGGTATGATAAGTATCACTAAGTATAAAATGGAACCGATCAGGAGACGGGAAGATTCGAGCTTTGGGCTCTTTCCCGTAAACACAATTAGGTAATCACAATTAGGTAATCACACCTTCAGGCACATGTAGAAGGAAATGTTCAGATATATTTATGTAACCTATGTGAGGCCAAAACTCGAATATGCAGCCCCCTTTTGGAATCCGCACTTGAAAAAGCACATAGCTAAGCTTGAAAAAGTTCAAAGACATGCCACGAAACTGGTGCCAGAAATACGCAATCTCAGTTATGATGAGAGGCTGAGGGAATTAGACTTACCATCACTCGAAGCTAGAAGAGTGAGGGGGGATATGGTGACAGTCTTTAAATTCCTTCATGGTTAGGATAGAGTGAATAGGGATCGATATTTTGATATGGCTGGCTCTAGAACTAGAGGTCATAGTTTGAAGCTTCGTAAGAAAACTTCTTTGCAGGATGTAAGGAAATACTTTTTCAGTGTAAGAGTAGTTGATAATTGGAATTGGGTAAGCGAGGAGGTAGTTAATGCTATCTCAATCCATAGTTTTAAGGACAGGTATGATAAGTATCACTAAGTATAAAATGGAACCGATCAGGAGACGGGAAGATACGAGGTTTGGGCTCTTTCCTGTAATCACAATTAGGTAATCACAATTAGGTAATCACACCTTCAGGCACATTCATAAGGAAATGTTCAGAAATATTTATGTAACCTATGTGAGGCCAAAACTCGAATATGCAGCCCCCTTTTGGAATCCGCACTTGAAAAAGCACATAGCTAAGCTTGAAAAAGTTCAAAGACATGCCACGAAACTGGAGCCAGAAATACGCAATCTCAGTTATGATGAGAGGCTGAGGGAATTAGACTTACCATCACTCGAAGCTAGAAGAGTGAGGGGGGATATGGTGACAGTATTTAAATTCCTTCATGGTTATGATAGAGTGGATAGGGATCGATATTTTGATATGGCTGGCTCTAGAACTAGAGGTCATAGTTTGAAGCTTCGTAAGAAAACTTCTTTGCAGGATGTAAGGAAATACTTTTTCAGTGTAAGAGTAGTTGATAATTGGAATTGGCTAAGCGAGGAGGTAGTTAATGCTATCTCAATCCATAGTTTTAAAGACAGGTATGATAAGTATCACTAAGTATAAAATGGAACCGATCAGGAGACGGGAAGATACGAGCTTTGGGCTCTTTCCTGTAAACACAATTAGGTAATCACACCTTCAGGCACATGGACAAGGAAATGTTCAGAAATATTTATGTAACCTATGTGAGGCCAAAACTCGAATATGCAGCCCCCTTTTGAAATCCGCACTTGAAAAAGCACATAGCTAAGCTTGAAAAAGTTCAAAGACATGCCACGAAACTGGTGCCAGAAATACGCAATCTCAGTTATGATGAGAGGCTGAGGGAATTAGACTTACCATCACTCGAAGCTAGAAGAGTGAGGGGGGGATATGGTGACAGTCTTTAAATTCCTTCATGGTTATGATAGAGTGGATAGGGATCGATATTTTGATATGGCTGGCTCTAGAACTAGAGGTCATAGTTTGAAGCTTTGTAAGAAAACTTCTTTGCAGGATGTAAGGAAATACTTTTTCAGTGTAAGAGTAGTTGATAATTGGAATTGGCTAAGCGAGGAGGTAGTTAATGCTATCTCAATCCATAGTTTTAAGGACAGGTATGATAAGTATCACTAAGTATAAAATGGAACCGATCAGGAGACGGGAAGATACGAGCTTTGGGCTCTTTCCCGTAAACACAATAGGTAATCATAATTAGGTAATCACACCTTCAGGCACATGGACAAGGAAATGTTCAGAAATATTTATGTAACCTATGTGAGGCCAAAACTCGAATATGCAGCCCCCTTTTGGAATCCGCACTTGAAAAAGCACATAGCTAAGCTTGAAAAAGTTCAAAGACATGCCACGAAACTGGTGCCAGAAATACGCAATCTCAGTTATGATGAGAGGCTGAGGGAATTAGACTTACCATCACTCGAAGCTAGAAGAGTGAGGGGGGATATGGTGACAGTCTTTAAATTCCTTCATGGTTATGATAGAGTGGATAGGGATCGACATTTTGATATGGCTGGCTCTAGAACTAGAGGTCATAGTTTGAAGCTTCGTAAGAAAACTTCTTTGCAGGATGTAAGGAAATACTTTTTCAGTGTAAGAGTAGTTGATAATTGGAATTGGCTAAGCGAGGAGGTAGTTAATGCTATCTCAATCCATAGTTTTAAGGACAGGTATGATAAGTATCACTAAGTATAAAATGGAACCGATGAGGAGACGGGACGATACGAGCTTTGGGCTCTTTCCTGTAAACACAATTAGGTAATCACAATTTGTTAATCACACCTTCAGGAACATGGACAAGGAAATGTTCAGAAATATTTATGTAACCTATGTGAGGCCAAAACTCGAATATGCAGCCCCCTTTTGGAATCCGCACTTGAAAAAGCACATAGCTAAGCTTGAAAAAGTTCAAAGACATGCCACGAAACTGGTGCCAGAAATACGCAATCTCAGTTATGATGAGAGGCTGAGGGAATTAGACTTACCATCACTCGAACAAACAAACAAACAAACTTTATTTCCATTTCAATACAATGGGTATTCGTCAGCCAGGGCAAGCCCCAAGCCCCACTGTGGTGTCCAACTACAGCAGTTCCTGCCAGTAAACAGCTTAAACTCTCGGTCTTGGACGGGAACCGATCTTTCGACCTCGTGAATGCGAAGCCAGAGCGTTACCACGGTACTAGCCAGCTAGAAGAGTGAGGGGGGATATGGTGACAGTCTTTAAATTCCTTCATGGTTATGATAGAGTGGATAGGGATCGATATTTTGATATGGCTGGCTCTAGAACTAGAGGTCATAGTTTGAAGCTTCGTAAGAAAACTTCTTTGCAGGATGTAAGGAAATACTTTTTCAGTGTAAGAGTAGTTGATAATTGGAATTGGCTAAGCGAGGAGGTAGTTAATGCTATCTCAATCCATAGTTTTAAGGACAGGTATGATAAGTATCACTAAGTATAAAATGGAACCGATCAGGAGACGGGAAGATACGAGCTTTAGGCTCTTTCCCGTAAACACAATTAGGATATCACACCTTCAGGCACATGGACAAGGAAATGTTCAGAAATATTTATGTAACCTATGTGAGGCCAAAACTCGAATATGCAGCCCCCTTTTGGAATCCGCACTTGAAAAAGCACATAGCTAAGCTTGAAAAAGTTCAAAGACATGCCACGAAACTGGAGCCAGAAATACGCAATCTCAGTTATGATGAGAGGCTGAGGGAATTAGACTTACATCACTCGAAGCTAGAAGAGTGAGGGGGGGATATGGTGACAGTCTTTAAATTCCTTCATGGTTATGATAGAGTGGATAGGGATCGAAATTTTGATATGGCTGGCTCTAGAACTAGAGGTCATAGTTTGAAGCTTCGTAAGAAAATTTCTTTGCAGGATGTAAGGAAATACTTTTTCAGTGTAAGAGTAGTTGATAATTGGAATTGGCTAAGCGAGGAGGTAGTTAATGCTATCTCAATCCATAGTTTTAAGGACAGGTATGATAAGTATCACTAAGTATAAAATGGAAGCGATCAGGAGACGGGAAGATACGAGCTTTGGGCTCTTTCCCGTAAACACAATTAGGTAATCACAATTAGGTAATCACACCTTCAGGCACATGGACAAGGAAATGTTCAGAAATATTTATGTAACCTATGTGAGGCCAAAACTCGAATATGCAGCCCCCTTTTGAAATCCGCACTTGAAAAAGCACATAGCTAAGCTTGAAAAAGTTCAAAGACATGCCACGAAACTGGTGCCAGAAATACGCAATCTCAGTTATGATGAGAGGCTGAGGGAATTAGACTTACCATCACTCGAAGCTAGAAGAGTGAGGGGGGATATGGTGACAGTCTTTAAATTCCTTCATGGTTATGATAGAGTGGATAGGGATCGATATTTTGATATGGCTGGCTCTAGAACTAGAGGTCATAGTTTGAAGCTTCGTAAGAAAACTTCTTTGCAGGATGTAAGGAAATACTTTTTCAGTGTAAGAGTAGTTGATAATTGGAATTGGCTAAGCGAGGAGGTAGTTAATGCTATCTCAATCCATAGTTTTAAGGACAGGTATGATAAGTATCACTAAGTATAAAATGGAAGCGATCAGGAGACGGGAAGATACGAGCTTTAGGCTCTTTCCCGTAAACACAATTAGGATATCACACCTTCAGGCACATGGACAAGGAAATGTTCAGAAATATTTATGTAACCTATGTGAGGCCAAATCTCGAATATGCAGCCCCCTTTTGGAATCCGCACTTGAAAAAGCACATAGCTAAGCTTGAAAAAGTTCAAAGACATGCCACGAAACTGGTGCCAGAAATACGCAATCTCAGTTATGATGAGAGGCTGAGGGAATTAGACTTACCATCACTCGAAGCTAGAAGAGTGAGGGGGGATATGGTGACAGTCTTTAAATTCCTTCATGGTTATGATAGAGTGAATAGGGATTGATATTTTGATATGGCTGGCTCTAGAACTAGAGGTCATAGTTTGAAGCTTCGTAAGAAAACTTCTTTGTAGGATGTAAGGAAATACTTTTTCAGTGTAAGAGTAGTTGATAATTGGAATTGGCTAAGCGAGGAGGTAGTTAATGCTATCTCAATCCATAGTTTTAAGGACAGGTATGATAAGTATCACTAAGTATAAAATGGAAGCGATCAGGAGACGGGAAGATACGAGCTTTGGGCTCTTTCCCGTAAACACAATTAGGTAATCACAATTAGGTAATCACACCTTCAGGCACATGGACAAGGAAATGTTCAGAAATATTTATGTAACCTATGTGTTTCCAAAACTCGAATATGCAGCCCCCTTTTGGAATCCGCACTTGAAAAAGCACATAGCTAAGCTTGAAAAAGTTCAAAGACATGCCACGAAACTGGTGCCAGAAATACGCAATCTCAGTTATGATGAGAGGCTGAGGGAATTAGACTTACCATCACTCGAAGCTAGAAGAGTGAGGGGGGATATGGTGACAGTCTTTAAATTCCTTCATGGTTATGATAGAGTGGATAGGGATCGATATTTTGATATGGCTGGCTCTAGAACTAGAGGTCATAGTTTGAAGCTTCGTAAGAAAACTTCTTTGCAGGATGTAAGGAAATACTTTTTCAGTGTAAGAGTAGTTGATAATTGGAATTGGGTAAGCGAGGAAGTAGTTAATGCTATCTCAATCCATAGTTTTAAGGACAGGTATGATAAGTATCACTAAGTATAAAATGGAATCGATGAGGAGACGGGAAGATACGAGCTTTGGGCTTTTTCCCGTAAACACAATTAGGTAATCATAATTAGGTAATCACACCTTCAGGCACATGGACAAGGAAATGTTCAGAAATATTTATGTAACCTATGTGAGGCCAAAACTCGAATATGCAGCCCCCTTTTGGAATCCGCACTTGAAGAAGCACATAGCTAAGCTTGAAAAAGTTCAAAGACATGCCACGAAACCGGTGCCAGAAATACGCAATCTCAGTTATGATGAGAGGCTGAGGGAATTAGACTTACCATCACTCGAAGCTAGAAGAGTGAGGGGGGATATGGTGACAGTCTTTAAATTCCTTCATGGTTATGATAGAGTGAATAGGGATCGATATTTTGATATGGCTGTCTCTAGAACTAGAGGTCATAGTTTGAAGCTTCGTAAGAAAACTTCTTTGCAGGATGTAAGGAAATACTTTTTCAGTGTAAGAGTAGTTGATAATTGGAATTGGCTATGCGAGGAGGTAGTTAATGCTATCTCAATCCATAGTTTTAAGGACAGGTATGATAAGTATCACTAAGTATAAAATGGAAGCGATCAGGAGACGGGAAGATACGAGCTTTGGGCTCTTTCCCGTAAACACAATTAGGTAATCACAATTAGGTAATCACACCTTCAGGCACATGGACAAGGAAATGTTCAGAAATATTTATGTAACCTATGTGTTTCCAAAACTCGAATATGCAGCCCCCTTTTGGAATCCGCACTTGAAAAAGCACATAGCTAAGCTTGAAAAAGTTCAAAGACATGCCACGAAACTGGTGCCAGAAATACGCAATCTCAGTTATGATGAGAGGCTGAGGGAATTAGACTTACCATCACTCGAAGCTAGAAGAGTGAGGGGGGATATGGTGACAGTCTTTAAATTCCTTCATGGTTATGATAGAATTGATAGGGATCGATATTTTGATATGGCTGGCTCTAGAACTAGAGGTCATAGTTTGAAGATTCGTAAGAAAACTTCTTTGCAGGATGTAAGGAAATACTTTTTCAGTGTAAGAGTAGTTGATAATTGGAATTGGCTATGCGAGGAGGTAGTTAATGCTATCTCAATCCATAGTTTTAAGGACAGGTATGATAAGTATCACTAAGTATAAAATGGAAGCGATCAGGAGACGGGAAGATACGAGCTTTGGGCTCTTTCCCGTAAACACAATTAGGTAATCACAATTAGGTAATCACACCTTCAGGCACATGGACAAGGAAATGTTCAGAAATATTTATGTAACCTATGTGAGGCCAAAACTCGAATATGCAGCCCCCTTTTGGAATCCGCACTTGAAGAAGCACATAGCTAAGCTTGAAAAAGTTCAAAGACATGCCACGAAACCGGTGCCAGAAATACGCAATCTCAGTTATGATGAGAGGCTGAGGGAATTGGACTTACCATCACTCGAAGATAGAAGAGTGAGGGGGGATATGGTGACAGTCTTTAAATTCCTTCATGGTTATGATAGAGTGGATTGGGATCGATATTTTGATATGGCTGGCTCTAGCCCTAGAGGTAATAGTTTGAAGCTTCGTAAGAAAGCTTCTTTGCAGGATGTAAGGAAATACTTTTTCAGTGTAAGAGTAGTTGATAATTGGAATTGGCTAAGCGAGGAGGTAGTTAATGCTATCTCAATCCATAGTTTTAAGGACAGGTATGATAAGTATCACTAAGTATAAAATGGAACCGATCAGGAGACGGGAAGATACGAGCTTTGGGCTCTTTCCTGTAAACACAATTAGGTAATCACAATTAGGTAATCACACCTTCAGGCACATGGACAAGGAAATGTTCAGAAATATTTATGTAACCTATGTGAGGCCAAAACTCGAATATGCAGCCCCCTTTTGGAATCCGCACTTGAAAAAGCACATAGCTAAGCTTGAAAAAGTTCAAAGACATGCCACGAAACTGGTGCCAGAAATACGCAATCTCAGTTATGATGAGAGGCTGAGGGAATTAGACTTACCATCACTCGAAGCTAGAAGAGTGAGGGGGGATATGGTGACAGTCTTTAAATTCCTTCATGGTTAGGATAGAGTGAATAGGGATCGATATTTTGATATGGCTGGCTCTAGAACTAGAGGTCATAGTTTGAAGCTTCGTAAGAAAACTTCTTTGCAGGATGTAAGGAAAATCTTTTTCAGTGTAAGAGTAGTTGATAATTGGAATTGGGTAAGCGAGGAGGTAGTTAATGCTATCTCAATCCATAGTTTTAAGGACAGGTATGATAAGTATCACTAAGTATAAAATGGAACCGATCAGGAGACGGGAAGATACGAGCTTTGGGCTCTTTCCTGTAAACACAATTAGGTAATCACAATTAGGTAATCACACCTTCAGGCACATGGACAAGGAAATGTTCAGAAATATTTATGTAACCTATGTGAGGCCAAAATTCGAATATGCAGCCCCCTTTTGGAATCCGCACTTGAAAAAGCACATAGCTAAGCTTGAAAAAGTTCAAAGACATGCCACGAAACTGGTGCCAGAAATACGCAATCTCAGTTATGATGAGAGGCTGAGGGAATTAGACTTACCATCACTCGAAGCTAGAAGAGTGAGGGGGGATATGGTGACAGTCTTTAAATTCCTTCATGGTTATGATAGAGTGGATAGGGATCGATATTTTGATATGGCTGGCTCTAGAACTAGAGGTCATAGTTTGAAGCTTCGTAAGAAAACTTCTTTGCAGGATGTAAGGAAATACTTTTTCAGTGTAAGAGTAGTTGATATTTGGAATTGGCTAGGCGAGGAGGTAGTTAATGCTATCTCAATCCATAGTTTTAAGGACAGGTATGATAAGTATCACTAAGTATAAAATGGAACCGATTAGGAGACGGGAAGATTCGAGCTTTGGGCTCTTTCCCGTAAACACAATTAGGTAATCACAATTAGGTAATCACCAGGAGGGACATCGAATTGTCCTCATTTGGTGATCTAGCATCCCAGAGGCAAGATCTCGCCTCATCAGTGGCATCTTCATAGGAATTCATCTGGCACTAACTAGGTGAGAGATAGTGTATGGTAAAGCTCGTTGGTCAAGCAACTTGGATATTCGAGAAACTGCTTAAATACGTTACTGGTCAAATCCTTTACTGGTCAAATCCTATAAAAATTCTTTCAGACTCAATTCCCATCCAAAATGAACTTTTGTAGATTACCTAACTGGAATCTCATGTGCCAAGCTTAATTTCTTGACCTGGCAATTACCGCCAATATACATTTATAAGAAATTTCTTTCACTGAAGGTGCCAAACAAAAATCTCATCCTCAGAAGATTGCCTATAACCACGTAAAAATCTATACCTTTTTCCCAACAAATTATAATTTCATTTCACCTGTTTCTATCTTCAGAAATGAAGTGTTTTACGTCATAATTCATAAATAAAGTGATTTACTATATAAATCGCAAATAATTAATCATTTAACCAAAGTGTTTTATGCTATACACCACAAATAATTAAAAAGTAATTTTACCCTGCTGGCTTTGTAAACGTTTCTTGTAAACCACAATTTAATGAATATATGCTGTATTTATCTTGCTGATTCTTCATATATTGGGGATAAAGTGTTTTGAGTTATAAGTTGCAAATACTTTAAAAAGTGGTTTTGCCCTTTTTGCATTGCAAATATTGTTTTTCCATATAAACTGAAAATAATTGTAAGCAATTTTTCCCAGTCGGCTTATTAGACTTTTGTGGTTGCCCACAAATTAAGGAATACATGCTGTATATGTCTCGCTTATTCTTCATTTATTGTGAATAAATTGTTTTGTTCTAATGCTGGTAAATAATTAATGGGTTTGTATGCTCTGAGTTACAGTATTGTAAATATTACTGGTTAGCTGTGACTAACCAATATATTTTCATCCAGTAGAATAATATTGGAAACTCATTATTTGTGTGCTCGTGCACTCTTCTTTCCCGTTATCAATGGTGTGTCGCTTCTGTTTCTTCTATTGCAGTGTCCTCAATTCTTCTCTGCTTGTGTGACAGAGGTGATCATCAAGTTGAGGCCAAAGTCTTGGCATCCATCTGTGGTGCCAGGAATCTAAATCTTGCTCACCATCTACGGGATTCGAGGCAGCATTTCATAACTTTAAATCTTAAATTTGTTCCAGCTCTCCAAATATTTATTCAATTTTTTTAATGCATCATTGTATTTCCAAAATTAAAAGAAAGTTGAATTCTGAGGTTCATTTAACCGAGTAGTGGTTGGACTGGTAATTTGCAAAATCAATAAATGTCCTGTTTATTTGTGAGCTCTTAACCGAGTTCAGTACTTTGAGTCCCCTTAGTAAAACAGAAACTTAAGAACCTCCCCACTCCACAAAATTTGGTACCCGAACAGGAACCTGAATAGGCAGACTGATTTTGATAAATTTATTTTTATTTTGCTTTTTAGCATAGCACATTAAACCCGATTACCATTGGCTCGGATTATTGAAATGAATGAATATTAGGCTGTGCACAAAAATTTTATTACTAGAGATGTGTATCAGAAATATATATTTTTTTAATTTGAAAATAAATTGCGGTAGCTAATATTTTTCTTGTTTACTATGTGGTAAGCAAACTTTCAAGAAATCTGCGTGAGATTATGTGGTAACAGAATTAAGAAATTTTGCATGACGAGAACACGTGTTATTTAAGATTTCATTTATTTGCATGATAAGATTGAGTTTTAAGGCATTAGTGTTTTACATATTCATTAAAGGGTGATATTTGTTAAGAATAGTTTATATTTCTTTGATATTTAGGAATTGGGAGTAAGCATATGAAGTATTTTGCTGATAATTGAGTTTTATATTCAAGCATTGACTGCTCATAGATTGGGAATTTTGCTTATAATTGAGTTTTATATTCAAGCATTGACTGCTCATAGATTGGGAAGAAAAAGTTTGGTGTCGCTTGTTGAGCCTAGGCTAAGCCCCTTATGTGTCTGAGTTGTCACTCAAAAATAAATCTTTTCATTATTATTAGACACATGTGTAATTTGGCTGCCTTGTAAGCCGTTGGCTTATCTTTGATGTGTTTTGTATAGGATCTGTGCCCTTTTTTCAACACTCCAGAATTTTATTTACGCATTTTATTTGTGGGTACTGCCATATACACGCTCATGCGCAGGCACGACAGCTGTACTTTACTTGTTTGTATTCTCTAGCACTGGGTGCTTGTCGGTAAAATTCGTTGTTGCTCATTCCTTTCATTTGCACCATAACCGCAGGTACTGCCGCATTGCCGACGAAGAGTATATTTTCTTGTTACTTTCCTGAGCCCGGTACCTGTCCAAATTGGATCTGGCCAGTGGATTTTGGCAAGTCCTGCTGAGCGAGAATACAAAGCCTTTAACAGCCTTTTCCAAAAGATGCGGTCTATACCAGTTCAGGGTCATGCCTTTAGGTATGGTGAATGCCCCTGGCTTCTTCAGCCGACTCATGAAGACAGTATTGCAGGACCTCGACAATGTTTCATGCTTTATAGATGATATCCTCTTGCATTCGAAGGATTGGTCATCGCACCTCGAGACTCTTCACAGAGTTCTTGCTCATCTGAACCAGCATGGACTTCATCTAAAGCCTTCCAAATGTGAGATTGGTTTCACACAATTGCAGTATCTTGGCCTCTTGGTCAGAGAAGGAGTTATGTCATCTTTACAGGACAAGGGGAAGCTATCAGGATATGGAGAAACCCGCTACTGTCACTCAACTGAGGTCATTCCTGTGTAGTGTCGGCTACTTTAATACTATTGCCGCCCCTTTGCAGCAAATGACCTCCTCAAAGCAAAGTAAAGCATCCCCTGTCCAATGGAGAGATGAGACAGAGAGCAAATTTTTCAAGCTCAGAGAAGCATTAGTGGGTGCGCCAGTATTTCAAATGGTAAGCCCCGATTTTTCTATTATCTTGCAGACCGACACCTCCGACGAAGGCCTAGGTGCCGTGCCCTTACAAGCCCAATTGGACAACTCAGCAGAAGTAGCTCTAGTGTGATATACAAGCCACAGGCTTTGTCCTGCAGAGCGGAATTACTCCACCGTGGAGAAGGAAGCTCTGGCTGCATATTGGGCCATAAAGAAATTTGAAGTCAATCTGTATGACCGACATATTACACTGAGAACCAACCACCATCCTCTCCTATATTTACAGACTGCAGACAAGCTGAATCCTTGGCTGAGAAGGTGGACTCTTTACCTGAATCTTTTCAAATTCAATTCCCAATATGTTGATGGAAAGGACAATGACTTCACTGAAATACTAAGTCGATGTTCGTTACCCACAAATGAGGAAGCTGTCACTGTTAGCCTCAGTTTGAGTAGTCTGTAAAGATTGCTTCTCTGAGATGTTGTTTATTCTTATGTTTATCCTTTATGTCTTTAATACTGTACTTGTTTATTTTAGTTTACAAAAGTATTTAAATTTGTACGTGTAGAATGGGTTTGCTTAGTTTTCTTTACTATAGTGTGTTTATACACTCTTGTGGAATGTATTCATGTGAAATAACGTTATTCCTAATGGAAAACTAAAAAGAAGATGAAGAATATTTCTTTGATTGTAGTTTTATATATCCCTCAATAGGACTCTGAAAGCCGGAACATGAAGGAAACTTTTAATTTAGTGTTAAATAACTGGAGCAGTTTTAAATCCAGTTGCCACTGTAAAGGACGACTTGGTTAAAATTTTTCTTTTTTGTATATTGTATTTTTTGTGTGTGTATTATTTCATTGCCTTATTGCATGTGAAGAATTCTTAAATATTTTACTTTTCTTGAAATTTGAATTTGATCACATTCCTTTTCTGGTTTTTATGTCATTTAATGTTTTTTTTTTTAAGAATTGTTCACTTTACTAATAGTATGATATGCTCCAGTCATGGATCCAATATTCTGTTGTTGTTTATTTGTTCTTTTCCCTTAAAAGGATCTCTCGTCCCTCATGAAAACACTGAAGTCATCTTAACCTCCTCTGTTTTTTTTTCACCTTCTGTAGTATAATTTTGTTAATTCAATACTCTCTAGAAAGGGCCTTTTGACAGAGTGTTCTGCTCAAAATCACCAGAGGCTGTAGTAGATGCCTTATTAGTTAATTTAGTAAATATTAACTGTCATTTTTTTCTCATTAAAATACTTCTCACTCATTGCCTTTTGCAGATTATGATTAGTTGCAATTTATATTTCAGCTTATAGGTAATTTTAAACAAATTTTATTCAATATTCATGTACGTGTAGAAAGCATGATCCCAACATAAAAATCTCCCTCCTATTTCTCCGCTTTCTACCTTTGTATTTTCTCATGAACGATGCAATAATCCTAGTGTCTAGTAGATACGTTTTTTACACAATTTTCTTATGATAAAATAGCTCTTACTGATAAATTTTTTATATTATAAAAATCGCTCTTGCTGATAATGTTATTATAAATTTGACCCTGCTGATATGTCATTAGCCTGTCTAGATGCATTTCAGTAACTTCTCTATTATTTGAATAGTTAAAATTCCATCTCCTGCAACACAAAGAGCGTTCTAGTGATTGCTCCCCAGTAATCTATTTTGCCCATAATAATTCTCGGTTTTTTTAATTTGCTTCCACTTGTTGCACTTAAAATACTGTCACCTCTTGCATCTTTTCCATAACTACCTTCTAGGGACCACCAGTACAGTAGCCCCTGAATATTATATGAACAAGTTACTTCTCAGGATACATATCCTACAGATGACGTCACCAGGAGGGACATTGAATTTTCCTCATTTGGCGGGGAAACATCTCAGAGACAAGATCATGCCTCAGCAGTCAAGCTTACTTCAAACCCTTTTTACATGGCATCATCACGGGAATTCATCTGGCATTAACAAGGTGAGAGATAGTGTATGGTAAAGCTCGTTGATTAAGGAAATTGGAAATTCGAGAAACTGGTTGAATTCGTTACTGGTCAAATCCTATGAATATTTTCTCAAATTCCATTACCATACAAAACTAACTTTTGTAGATTACCTAACTGTAATCTATTGTGCCAAACTTAATTCCTTGACCTGGAAATTACTGCCGATATACTGTACATTGATAAGAAATATCTTTCATTGAATGTGTCAACAAAAGTCTAATCCTCAATAGATTGCTTATAATCACGTAAAAATCTATCCCTCTTTCCTAACGATTTTTAATTTCATTTCACCCTTCTCTATCATCGTAAATAAAGAGTGTTACGTTAAAACACGTAAATATAGTGATTTTCTATATAAATTGCAATTAATTAATCAATTAGCTAAAGTGTTTTATGCCATAAACTGCAGATAACTGAAAAGCAATTTTACCCTGTTGGCTTTGCAAATTTTTCTTGCTAGCCACTATTTAATGAATCTTCTTCTTCTTTGTCTACATCTTTTCCCACTTTTATGTGGGGTCGATGTTTCTGGCCAGTGTTCTCCATATGTTCCTGTCCCATACCTCATCACCCAACAAACCTTTAGACCTCAGGTTGTCAATGACGCAATCCATCCACGTACGCTTTGGTCTCCCCCTCCCTCTCCTACCATGTATATCCAATTCCATCACCCTCCTCCCAATATATTGTTCATCCCTCCTAATGACATGACCAACCCATCTTAGTCTACTTTCTTGTATCTTATCTGATATTTCTCTAACTTTTGAGGTACCTCTAATTACTTCATTTCTGATCTTATCCCTTTTACCCCGCACATCCATCTCAACATCCTCATCTCTGCTACATCCAGTTTTTTACTCTTGTGTCTTCTTTATTGCCCATGTCTCTGCTCCATACATCATCGCAGGTCTCACAACTGTCTTATGCACTTTACCCCTCAACTTTATCCCTATTCTCCTGTCGCAGAGCACCCAGACACTTTCCTCCAGTTCTTCCATCCCACTTGTATTCTGTGGGTTATTTCTGACTCTAGGTCACCATCCTCTGCTACTGTTGATCCCAAATTCTTGAGCTTTTCAACTCTTTTCAACACCTTCCCCTGCAAATTGACCTCCCCATCCTCATCATCTTCCTGCTGATTCTCAGTCCTCTATCCTCCATCACTCTTCTCCACTCGTCAGGCTTCTCTTCCACTACCTCTCGTCTGTTGCTACACAGTACAATGTCATCTGCAAAGAGCATATATCATGGTGACTGATCTCTAATACCCTGGGTTACTACATCAAAGACCAGCTCAAATAGCTATGGACTCAAAGCAGACCCTTGATGCAGACCAACATTTACTGAGAGACTTTTCGTCAAGCCCACACTGCTATTAACATTTGCTTCTGCTCTCTCATACATATTTTGGATGATTCTTGCATATTTCTCGGGGACTCCCTTTTCTCTAATGCACCTCCATACCTCTTGACGCGGTACTCAATCACATGCCTTTTCCAGGTCAATAAAGACCATATGCAGTCCTTTCTGTTTCTCCCGATGCTTTTCCATCATTTGTCTCAAGTCAAATATTGCATCCACTGTCCCAATTCCAGGCATGAAGCCAAACTGTTCATCCCCAATTGTCGTTACCTCTCTGAGTCTCCTCTTTATGATCTTCTCCCATATCTTCATAGTGTGACTTAGCTTTATACCTCTATCATTTCCACACTCCTGAATATCTCCCCTCCCTTTATATATTGGGATGATTAGGCTTCCTCTCCACTCCTTTGGCATCTTTTCCTGACTAAAGAGCTTTTACTTTAAGTCCCACAAGATATCTATGCCTTCCTCTCCAAGACTCTTCCATACCTCCACTGGCATCTTATCAGGTCCTACTGCCTTTCCATTTTTCATTTTCCCTACTGCCCGCTCTACCTCTCTTCTAGCCACTGTTGTTGTAACGGCTTCATTTGGAAGTCCATCTTCAAATACTGCTCTTGGGTTCTCTTCATTTAATAATCCTTCAAAATAAGTTTCCCATCTACTTTTTATTTCATCCTCTTCTGCCAGAACTACTCCATGGTTATCCTTTATTTGTCTTACTTGGGTCAAGTCCTTGGTTGCAGCATCTCGGGCTTTGGCAATTTGCCATGTTCTTTTTTCTCCTTCTGGTGTTTCCAGCTCTTCATATTCTTCATTCAGTGTCTCTGCCTTTGCTTTTGCTACTTCTCTCTTTGCCTCCTTCTTTGCCTGCTTGTACTCTTCTTTATCCTGTTCCAGGCCTGATAAATCTGCCTTTTTCTTAGCTTCTTTCTTGTTCTTCACCCATTCTTGCACTTCCTTATTCCACCACCATGACTCTTTATCATTTGGGGGTTTCCTTCCTGATGACTTTCCAAGTACCTCCTCACCAACCCTCAAAATCACCTTACTATTCTCTGTCCATCATTTTTGTACATCCTCATGCAACCTTATCACTTCCAACACTCTTCCCTTAAACATAACCCTCAGCTCTGCATCTTTCAATCTCCACCACTTTATCTTTGGGTCCATCCTCGGCTTCTTACTTTTCCTACATTTCCTGAGCCTGCAATCAGTTACTACTATCCTATGTTGCACTGCTACACTCTCCCCATTTATTACTTTATAGTTGCTAATCTCCTTCAGATGGTCTCTCTTACACAACTATAAATCTATCTGGCTCACCTTCCCACCACTACTGTATGTAATCCATCTGTTTTTCTTTTTCTCAAAGAATGTGTTGACCAATGCCAGATCAAATACCACTGCAAAATCAATCACTCTCTCTAGCCCCTCATTTCCCTCGCCCACCCCCAGCCCCCGTGAACTCTACCTATCCCAACCCTCGCATTTCCCAAGTGGCCATTTAGATCTCCTCTCAAAATTACCCTCTCCCTTATAGAGATTGTTCTAAGTGCCTGGTCCATCTCCTCCCAAAATACATTCTACTCCTCCACTGTACAACCAGTTTGTGGGGTACAGGCACATACCACATTGACTACCGTTTCTCCCAGTCCCAGCTTTAAATTCATAATTCTGTCACTCTTTCTACTCACGCCAAGAAAGCTTTCCTTCAGGTCTTTGGATAGTATTATTCCTACACCATTCTTCCCTTCCTCATTTGCTCCACTATAGAACAATTTGCAACCCTCATCCAGTTCCCTCGCCTTATTTCCTTTCCACCTGGTTTCCTGCACACACCGCACTCCAATTCTCCTCTCCATCAGGTTCACCAATTCTCGCCCCTTCCCAGTCATCATCAACACTTTAAGAGTGCCCACCCGCAGCACCTCATCTAACACTCTCCCTCGAGCTTGCCTCTTTAACTCAGCCCTCCCATGACTGGGTAGCCCTTGCTGTCTTTCCGGAGGGGTCAGGCAAAGTCCCAACGCGTCTCCTAAGGGGAGTGCCCTAGTATGTTGAATATTCTCGTTATCTGTACTTGCCATATTTTGGTTTTGGCAAAATTTTCATGGCCAGATGCCCTTCCTGCCACCAACCCTCCCCATTTACCCGGGCTTGGGACCGGCACTGCTTTCACAGAGGCTGGGTTAATTTAATGAATACATGCTGTATTTATCTTGCTGATTCTTCATATATTTGGAATAAAGTGTTTTGACTTATAAGTTGCAAATACTTCAAAAGGTGGTTTTGTCCTTTTTGCATTGCAAATATTTATTGCTAATCAAAATTGAATGAATACTGTATTTATTTTGTAGATTCTCCCTTTATCATAAATAGTGTTTTTACTTATATATTGCAAATAATTAATAAGCAATTTTGCCCAATTGGCATTGCAAACTTTTATGGTTGCCTACAAGTTAAGGAGTACATAATGTATTTGTCTCGTTTACTCATCATTTATTTTGAATACATTGTCTTCCTCTAATGCCGGCAAATAATTAATGGTTTTGTATGCTCTTTCGGTAGCATAAATCTTTCTCGTTAGCTGTGATTAACCAATATATTTTATTCCAGTAGAATAATATTGGAAACTCATTATTTGTGTGCTTGTGCCTTCGGTTTTCTCATTATTAACGGTGAGCCGTTTCTGTTTCTTCAATTGCAGTGTCCTCCATTCTACTCTGCCTGTGTGAGAGAGGTGATTGTTGAGTTGAGGCCAAAGTCTTGGCATCTACCTGTGGTGCAGGGAATCAAAATCATGCTCACCATCTCCGGAATTCGAGGCAGCATTTCATAAATTTCTATGTTAAATTTGTTTCAGGTCTCCAAAAATGTATTCACTTTTTTTTTAATGTGTCATTGCATTTCCAAAAGTAAAAGAAAGTCGAATTCTGAGTTTTATTTAACCGAGTAGTTGTTGCACTGGTAATTTTCAAAATTAATAAATGTCCTGTTTGTTTATGAGCTCTTAACCAAGTTCAGTACTTTTAGTCCCCTTAGTAAAACAGAAACTTAACAACCTCCCCACTCCACACCTTCACACTGAAAATAAAGTGTGAATAATTGCATTATTAACTTCAGATTGCAACAGAGTCAACGGGGACAGCTGAACTAGCTATTAGAGGACTACGAGAACGTCTTCAGTGACCTGAGCATCATGTCTGATTGGCTGACCCAGAGCCATTTTGGCATTCCTATGGCCTTCCCCACCAGCTATCCATATAGCTGAAGGAAGATTTTGACACATGAGTCCGCCTCGGAATTATCGAAAAGAACATTTCGCTTTGGCGTTCGCCGTTACTTGCAGTGAATAAGCGAGATGCTAGTCACAGGTTCTGCTCTGACTCTTGTATGCTCAACACCCTTACCATCTTTTATGGAGAGCCCATTGCCAACATCGAGCAGATTTTTTTGTTACTCTCCCAAACCCACTATCTGTCCAAATTGGATCTGGCAAGTGGATTTTGGTAAGTACCGCTGAGCGAGACTACCAGGCCTCTAACAGCCTTTTCCATAAGATACTGTCTGTACCAGTTGAGGGTCATGCTTATTTGTAAGGTGAATTCCCCTGGCTGCTTCAGCCGACTCATGAGGACAGTATTGCAGGACCTCGACAATGTTTCGTGCTTTATAGACAATATCATGGAGCATTCTAAGGATAGGTCAACTCACCTCGCGACTTTTCGCAGAGTTATTGCTCGCCTGAAGCATGATGGACTTCATTTAAAACCTTCCAAATGCGAGATTAGTTTCACACAACCGCAGTATCTCGGCTGCTTGTAAGGTGAATGCCCCTGGCTGCTTGAGCCGACTCATGAGGACAGTATTGCAGGACCGCGACAATGTTTCGTGCTTTATAGACAACATCCTGGTGCTGTCTCAGTATTGGTCATTGCACCTCGCGACTTTTCAAGAGTTATCGCTCGCCTGAAGCAGCATGGACTTCATTTAAAGCCTTCCGAATGCGAGATTGGTTTCACACAATCGCAGTATCTCGGCCATTTGGTCGGAGAAAGAGGTATGTCCCCTTCACTGGACAAGTGAAAGCTATTAAGAATATGGAGAAACCCGCTACTGTCACTCAACTGAGATCATTCCTGGTTAGTGTCAGCTACTACCAACTGTTCATTCCACACTTTAATGCTATCGTTGCCCCTTTGCAGCAAAGGACCTCCTCAAAGCAAGGTAAAACTTCCCCTGCCCAATGGACAAACGGGGCGGAGAGAGCATTTTCCAAGCTCCTAGAAGCATTGGCGGGTGATCCTGTACTACAACTGGTAAACCCCGATTTTCCATTTATCTTGCAGGCTGATGCCTCAGACAAAGCCTGTGCACTGTGCTCTTGCAAGCCCGGTCAGACAACTCAGCAGAAGTAGCTCTAGTGTGATATGCAAGCCACAGGCTTTGCCCTGCAGAGCGGAATTATTCCACCATGGAGAAGGAAGCTCTGGCTGCATATTGGGTCATAAAGAAATTTGAAGTACATCTGTATGACCGAAGTTTTGCTCTGAGAACAGACCACCGTCCTCTCCTATATATACTGACTGCAGACAAGCTGAATCCTCAGTTGAAAAGGTGGGCACTTTACCTGAGTCTTTTCAAATTCACTACTCATCATGTTGATGGAAAGTACAATGACCTCGCTGATCTACTAAGTTGACGGTCACTACCCTCCTATGAGGAGGCTGGTGCTCTTGGCCTCCATTTAACTAGTCTGTAAAGATTACTTCTCTGATGTGTTGTTTATCTTCTTGTTTATCTTTTATATCTTTAATACTGTACTTGTTTTTTTAGCTTACATGCGTATTTCAATTTGGTCATGGATGTATAAAATGAGTTTTGATTAGTTTTCTTTAGTATAGCGTGCTTATGCACCCTTGAAGAACATATTCATGTGTTACAATGTTTTTCCCTATAG
Source organism: Halocaridina rubra (assembly GCA_037179515.1). Classification (NCBI taxonomy): domain Eukaryota; kingdom Metazoa; phylum Arthropoda; class Malacostraca; order Decapoda; family Atyidae; genus Halocaridina; species Halocaridina rubra. The sequence continues at coordinate 10,273 of JAXCGZ010015928.1, read as the reverse complement.
AAGATGAAGAAGAAAATAAAGAATATTTCTTTGATTGTAGTTTTATATTCCCCTATTGTGGGACTTAGCAAGCAAAAAATGGCAGAAACTTTTAGTTTAGTGTTGAATAGCTGAAGCGGTTTTAAATCCAGTTGCCACTGTTACTGACGACTTGGTTAAAAATTTTCCTTATACGTATATTGTTTTTTTTATATTATTTTATTGCCTTACTGCATGTGAAGAATTCTTAAACTTATGTATTGATTTTCTCTTATATTTAATTGTGATTTTACATTTCTTGAAATTTGAATTTGATCACATTCCTTTTATGTTTTTCATGTCAATTTGTGTGTTTTTTTTTAATAAAAATTGCTCACTTTACTGATAGTTTATGTTTCAGTGGTGGATCCCATTTTTTGTTGTTCATTTGTTCTTTTCTATTAGAAGGATCTCTCATCCCTCATAATAACACTGAAGTCACCATAACTTCCTCTGTTCTTTTTCGCCTTGTGTAGTAAAATTTTGTTTATTCAATATTCTCTAAAGAGGGCCTTTGTGACAGTCTTTTGCTCAAAGTCACTGGAGGCTGTAGTAGATGCCTTATTAGTTAATTTTGTAACATATAGCTGTTTTTTGTTTTCTTTCTAAAATAATTCTTACTCCTTAAATATTGCAGATTCGCAATTTATATTTCAGCTTATAGTTAATTTTAGATATACCTTGTTTAATATTTTTGTGCGTGTAGAAAACATGATCTGAGTATAAACAAAATCTCCTCCTATTTCTGTTTTCTGATATTCCATTTTTTTTTCTCATGAACGAGGCCATAGATACTTATACCTTGCTTGCACAATTTTCTAATTATGAAATAGCACTTGCTGATGAATATTTTATATAATAAAAATTGCTCTTGCTGATAATTTTGTTATAGATTTGACCCTGCTGATATGTCATTAGCCAGTCTAGATACATTTCAATAGCTTCATTATTATTTGACTAGTTAAAATTCCGCCTCCTGCAATGCAAAGAACGTTCATGGGATTGTTCGAAGTAACCTATTTTGTCCATAATATTTCTCACTTTTTTTATTTGCTTCTGCTTGTTGCAACTAAAATACTGTCTCTCCATTGCATCTCTGCTATAATTGCCTGCCAGGGACCACCACTACAGTAGCCCTCGAATTTTATATGACCGAACTGCTGCTCTGAATATACATCCTACAGGGGCTGAATGATGACATCACCTAGAGGAATGCTTGATCACTCTCAATTAGCGGTCAATCATCCCAGAGGCAAGATGTCGCCTCAGCAGTCCATCTTACTTCAAAACATTTTTACATGGCATCTTCACAGGGAGTCAACTGGCACAAACAAGGTGAGAGATAGTATATAATCAAGCAAATTGGGAATACGAGAAACTGGCTAATTTCATTACTGGTCAAATCATTTACTGGTTAGATCCTAAGAATTTTTTTTTCAGATTCCATTCCCTTAGAAAACGAACTTTTGTAGATTACCTATAAATTGCAAATAATTAACAAGTAATTTTACCCTGTCGGCATTGCAAATATTTCTTGTTAAACACAAGTTAATGAATACATACTGAATTATTTTTTTTGATGGGATAGGATAGGAGGAGAAAAAGGGGAGGGGATTAAGGATATAATAATAATAATAATAATAATACTTTATTTCCATTTCAATACAATGGGTATTCGTCAGCCAGGGTAAGCCCCAACCCCCCACTGTGGTGTCCACCCACAGCAGTTCCTGCCAGTAAACAGCTTAAACTCTCGGTCTTGGACGGGAATTGGAGGGAAAAGCACGAAAATTAAATAAAGTAAGAGATAAAAAAAGAGAGGGGCAGACCCTCGTGCTAAGTTTTGATCTGGAATTCAGATACTTTTTTCATATACATACTGTATTTATATTGATGATGCTTCATATATTGGGAAAAGAGTGTTTTGAGTTATAAATTGCAAATACTTCATAGGTGGTTTTGCCCTTTGGCACTGCAAATATTTCTTGCTAACCAAAATTGAATGAACACAATTTATTTCGTAGATTCCTCCTTTATCGTAAATAAAATGTTTTACCATATAAATTGCAGATAATTAATAAGTAATTTGGCCCGATTGGCATTGCAAATGTTTATGATTACCCACAGTTTAAGGAATGCATACTGTATTTGTCTTACTCATTCTTCATTTATTGTGAATAAATTGTTTTACACTAATGCCGGCAAATAATTAATGGTTTTGTATGCCCTTACGGTAGCGTAAATATTTCTGGTTAGCTGTGACTAACAATATGTTTTCTTCCAGTAGAATAATAGTGGAGGCTATTATTTGTGTGCTCGTGCCTACAGTTTTCCAATTATTAATGGTGTGTCGTTTCTGTTTCTGCAATTACAGTGCCCTTTATTCTACTCTGCCTGAGTGACAACGGTGATCGTCGAGTTGAGGCCAAAGTCTTAGCATCCACCTGTGGTGCCGGGAATTAGTATCATGATCACCACCTCCGGAAATCGAGGCATCATTCCATAAATTTAAATTTAAAATTGGTTCCAGCTTTCCAAATTTAATGTATTTTTTTTAATGTGTCATTGCATTTTCAAAATTAAAAGAAAGTCGAATTCTAAATTTCATTTCATAGAGTAGCGGCATGAGTCCCCTTAGTAAAACAGAAACTCAACTACAATCTCCTCACAATAAAATTGCTGCCCGAAGGGGAACCTAAACAGACTGATTTTGATAATTTTTTCGTTTTAACATTACACATAAACCCGATTAGCAATTGGCTTGGAATATTAACGAATCTTAAGCTGCGCACCAACATTTCATCGCTTTTTACGGTAACTATTATTTTCCTTGTTTACAAAATGGTAAATGTGGAGTGGGGATGTTGTTAAGTTTCTGTTTTACTAAGGGGACTGAAAACACTGAGCTCAGTTAAGAGCTCGCAATCAAACAGGACATTTATTAGTTTTGCAAATTTCCCGTGCAACCACTACTCGGTTAAATAAATCTTAGAAGTAAACTTTCTATTAATTTTGGAAATGAAATGACACATAATAAAAAAATTTAATAAATATTTGGAGAGCTGGAACAATATAAAATTGTAATCTTTGAAATGCTGCCTCGAATCCTGGAGATGGTGAGCATGATTTCGATTCCCGGTACCACAGATGGATGCCAAAACTTTTGGCCTCAACTGGACAATTATCTCTGTCACTCAGGCAGAGTAGGATAGAGGACATTGCAATTGCAGAAACAGAAGCAACACACCGTTAACAATGGGAAAGAGGAGTGCACGAGCACACATATAATGAGTTTCCAATATTATTCTACAGGATGAAAATTGGTCACAGCCAACCGGAAATATCTATGCTACCGAAAGAGCATACAAAACCATTAATTATTTGCCGGCATTATATGAAAACAATTTATTCACAATAAATGAAGAATAAGCAAGACAAATACAGTACTGTATGTATTCCTTAAATTTTGGGCATCCACAAAAGTTGCAATGCCAATTGGGCAAAATTTCTTATTAATTATTTGCAATTTATATGGTAAAACACTTTATTTACGATAAAGGGAGAATCTACGAAATGAGTACAGTATTCATTTAATTTTGGTTATCAAGAAACATTTGCAATGCAAAAAGGGCAATACCACCTTCTGAAGTATTTGCAACTTATAACTCAAAACACTTTATGCCCAATATATGAAGAATCAACAAGATAAATACAGTAGATATTCATTAAAGTGTGGTTAGCAAAAAACTTTTGCAAAGCCAACAGGGTAAGATTACTTTTTATTTATTTGCGGTTTGTGGCATAAACCACTTAAGTTAAATGATTAATTATTTGCCATTTATATAGTCAATCACTATATTTACGAATTTTGACATAACACACCTTTATATACAATGATAGAAAGGGGTGAAATGAAATTAGAATTCGTTTCAAAAATGGGATAGAGGTTTACGTGGTTATAAGCAATCTTCTGAGGATGAGATTTTTGTTTGGCACATTCAATGAAAGAAATTTCTTATCAATGTATAACGGCGGTAATTTCCAGGTCAAGGAATTAAGTTTAGCAAATGAGAATCCAGTTAGGTAATCTACAAAAGTTCGTTTTGTAAGGGAATGGAATCTGAGAAAATAGTTGTAGGACTTGACCAGTAAAGTATTTGACTGGTAACAAATTTAACCAATTTCTCTAATTCCTTATTTGCTTGACCAACGAGCTTTACCATACACTATCTCTCACCTTGTTTGTGCCTGATGAATTTCTGTGAAGATGCCACATAAATAATGCTCGAAGTAAGCCTGACTGCTGAGGCGAAATCTTGCCTCTAGGATGTTTGGCTGCCAAATGAGGATGATTCAATGTCCCTCTTGGTGACATCATCAGTAGGAAGTATATTCAGAGAAGTAACTTGTTCATATAATATTCGAGGACTACTGTAGTAGTGGTCCCTGGCAGGTAATTGTGGCATAGATGCAAGGGAGAGACAGTATTTTAGGTGCAACAATCGGCAGCAAATAAAAAAATCACGAAAATTATTATGGGCAAAATAGGTTACTGGTGAGCAATCTCTAGAATGTTCTTTGCGTGCCAGGAGACGGAATTTTAAGTATTCAAATAATAAAGAAGCTACTGAGGCATATGTAGACAGGCCAATGACATATCAGCAGGGTAAAATGAATACCAAAATTATCAGTAAGAGCGATTTTTATAATTTAAAATATTTACCAACCACAGCTATTTCATCATAGGAAAATTGTGTAATAAACGTATCTAACAGACTCGCTAGGATTATGGCCTCCTTCATGAAGAAAAGCATAGATCAGAAAATAGAAATAGGAGGGAGACTTTTATATTGGGATCATACTTTCTGCATGTACAAGAATACTGAATAAGATATATTTAAATTTAGCTATAAGCTGAAATATATATTGCAACTAGTCATAATCTGCAAAAGGCAAGGAGTGATCATTATTTTAGTAAGAAAAAAAGGTACTTAATAGTTACTAAATTAACTATTAAGTCATCTACTACAGCCTCTGGTGATTTTGAGCAAATCATTCTTTCACAGTAAACAAAATTTCTGGAAATCTGCATGAGATTAAGTGGTAACAGAATGTAGAAATTTTGCATGACAAGAACGCAGGTTATTTAAGATTTCTTTTATTTGTGTGATAAGATTGAGTTTTAAAGCATTAGTGTTTTATATATCCATTAAAGGGTGATATTTGTTAGGAATTGCTTATATTTCTTTGAGATTGAGGAATTGGCAGTAAGCATATCAAGTACATTGCTTAATATTTAGTTTTTATAGTCAGGCATTCACTGCTCATAGATTGGGAAGAAAAACTTTGGTGTCATTTATTGAGCCTAGGCTAAGCCCTTCATGTGTCTTAGTTGTCACTCAAAAATAAATTTTCTCATTGGTAGCCGTTAGCTAATCTTTGGTGAACTTTGCATAGGATCTATGCCCTTTTGGTGACACTCCAGAATTTAACTTATGACATTTTACTTGTTTGTGCTGCCACATACACACTCATACACAGGCACGACCGCTATGCTTTACATGTTTGTATTCTTTTGCACCGGATGCTTGTTTGTAAAATTCGTTGTTGCTCATTTCTTTCATTTGCACCATAACCGCAGGTACGACCACATGTTGCTGTTAAGCAGGCACAACTGCCATCCTGCATTATCAGTGTGTAATGCACTGTTTTGCAGCATTTGCTGCTGTTGCACTTTACTGCATTTTGAGTCACTTTCATGGTGAGGTTTTGGGATCTCTGTTACGCTTAGTTTGAACTGTGGTGTTGAATTTTTGTTTTCATTGGTGTTTTGTGGTCCTTCAATTTTGTTTTTACTATTGTAGAGTTTTTTTGTAGTTGATTATTTCGGTGCTTTATTGTTGTGCTCTCACTGCTTCTCAGACAGTTTTTCCTTTATTCTATATACTTACTTATTTATTTTTTATTTTTTACTTTCTCTCTGAAATTCCATGTGGATGCACTTTCTGTTTCTCTTCTCTTCAACCTGCAATTTACCTCTTCTCCTGATGTGACTACTGTAACGTAAAATTTTCTTTCCTTCTTAAATGATCATTAATTATTTAGTTTCGGTTCTACATCATTTATACAAAATATATCTTAATAACAACTTGCCATGCCTAATTGTTATACCTCAGATGAGAACCAATACTACTACGTGCACTCTCTCTTTGAGTGGGTGGTCTTTGTGACAGCCTTTTTTGTTTACATCTACATTTGTGGAGGGTTCTTGTCTTCTAATATTTCTTTTTATATTATCTATGTGCCTGTGTCACTACAGTAACTACATGTTATTTATTATGAAACTTGGTCTCCTTATCCCCACAAAAGTAAGTGTATACCATTCATTTATTTAATGTCAGAATTGTCATTCATCACACTAGTCATAGCAGTGCCTAGGATATTATTCTTTTCACTTTTAGCCTACCTTATTAGAGGGCGGATTATGTGGGAAATACTTTCATCTATTCTCTGATATAATTATTAGGCCTAGGTAACATATTGTTTAAGAAAAGGTATCATTATTCTTAATTTTTGTAACATTCATAGCCTGAAAAATAATTTATATTTGATATGAATAGGTTAGTCATGAAACTTGTAACTAAAAATTCATTTATTTTTTGTTTGCATTTCTTCACCCCTCCCATGGGAATGTGTTTTTAAGAAGCTTGATAAAGAGGAATGGTATAACAATTGTCTCATTTCAAATTTCACCACAATTGTTGACTCTTCAGGAAACTACTATGGCTACCAGACAGTCACAGGAAACCACAATCGAAATCAGGTAGTCACAGGAAACCATCAACATTCGATAGGGAGAGCTACCTTGATACGATATTTGTTCCGGGTGAGCAATACAGCATGTCCAGAGAGAAGCTCCTGGAGTGAATTCTGGGAAAGTTGGCTTCATGCTGGGCTGAGCTAGAGAGGAAACCACGCAAGGAGGAGAAGGGCCAATGAGAACATGAGCTTGCTCTCTCTCAAATTAAACCTGGAATCCCTGAAAGTGGTGCTTCACTCGGAAATGGTGACCAGCCTCTTGAGAAGCCCTCTCCAATATGGACATACGATGGCAAAAAACTGCTTGATAATTACCTCCTCTCTTTCGAAAGTCTTGCAACCGCTAATGATGGCACAGATGCTGAGAAGACTCAGGCCTGCTCGCCCTGGTCAGTGAATTTGACCACAGGCAACTGGGAGACTACGAGAAAGTTAAGCGCACACTCCTTGCCTCACGGAACTTTTCGCCAGCTGACTGTCATGCTAGGTTTGTCTCCGCTTTCCCATTGAAGGAGGAGAACTGTATTGCCTTTATCAAACACAAGGCTCACCTCTTTAATGATTGGTTGCGAGATGCAAAGTGTCCTCATGAGAAGTGGCATCAATTCTTGATGTTTGAATTAATTGCCAATGACCTCTCTACAGACATTCTTGCATATGTTAGAGCCCACCTTAAGGATGAGATTAACTTCGAGAAAAGCTTAGACACTGTGGATGAGTACCTCCAAACACAACCAGCCTGGAGTACATCTCTGTGACCTTATGAGGACAAGAAGGGCCGATCCCCAGGCTCATCTTCAGAGTGCCTTCTCCCCAGCAGCAGGCCATGATTCTCACCAGAAAGGAGATCGCAGGAATGGGAAACACAAGGGCCCTGATTAGAACTTCAAACATCCAGCTCATCATTCTTACACTCCAAAGCCTTATTACAATCATGCACGCACACTCAAGAAGGACAACTCGTTACGACCTAAGCCTCAGCAGTTCAGAGGTAAGGGCAACTCCCCTGCTCTACTTTCCCAGGTTTTCAGCCGAACTCTAAGAGCCACCACACTCCCTCTCACAGCGGTTGTCAGCATAACTGTCTGGCCACTCACTCGGCCCATGCAGTAGGAATAAAGCCAGCAAGGGACACCGACGATAATGCTGAGGAACCACCGTACAAAGTTTCCAATGAGCAATCCACCGAACATGATGATCCCTAGATTGTTCCAACGTGCCTAGGAACCATAAATGGTATGGAAGCTTAGATAGCCCTCGACACAGGGGCCAGTGGCATATTTGTTGACAAGAGATATGTCAGGGATGGAGATTTCACCGGCAAGGTTGTTTGTGTGCAGTTTGCTGAAGGAGAACCTCAGATACTATGCTGCTGTGTCACTGACCTGGATTGCAAATACTTCATGGGAAGAGCCCAAGCCGTGGCATTGATTTGGCCTATGTACCTTGTCTTGTTGGGTCGTCTACTAAACCTAGCTCCTATCTTCCAGGCTGACCTCTACCATGAGGACATTTCTCAGTGGAACATCCCTCGGGCAAAGTCACAACAAGCCATTTCAACAGTAACTACTGGCTCTGACGCCAGGAATTTGGACAATACTCAGACTGACTCTATTGACTCTGCCGCAGTTAGTACTCATAATGTGGAACACGGAGAGTTTCCTTCTCCTTTACCAGATGATGCACTTATAGAGCCACTGAAGTCCCTTCTAGACTTTGCCAAACTGCAGCAGGACTACCCCAGCCTCAAACGCTGGATGCAACAGGTCACCGAGGGAAGAACCTTTACGTTGAGAGGATGAGGCTAGATCACTTACGCCCTTAATGATGGAGTCCTTCATAGGTATGTGACTAAAGATGGCCACACCTTTGAACAGCTGGTGGTGCCCGCTTTCTTGCGCCACCAGACTATGTATGTGGCACACCATTTACCTTTGAGTGGCACAGAGGCAAAGCAAAAACTCGGCACATCCTTCAGAAGGCTTTTGCAAGGCCAAACATGTACGCCCTAGGTGGACAGATAAATTGGTTCTGGTCCCGTCTGTCAATCCTTGTCTACGGCACTGGTACTAAAAGTCCTCATGGTTATAACTAACCTTTCCACGGAGCCATTTTCCAAGGTGGTTATTGACATAATAGATTCTATTAATTCAGTTTCATCCACAGGGAAACAGCTCCTAGTGATATACGTTGACCTGGCAACATAGATAGATAGATAGATAGATTTTATTGCCAAATATTCAGTATACATACAGGAATAAATATGTACATTATATTCAGAGGCATTAGCCTGCTGAGCAAGAGCTCCTTGGCAGGCAGTTTAATATACATTTCACATAATTTAAAGAATGACGGTAATAGTTAACGAAAGCTCCAATATAGCAATCTCATACTTATCTTGTAATAAAACAAAACAGTAGCCTGACCTTAACCTGGACATAATGATGCTCCAATACTGTATTAATTATTATTCAACAGCTGCTTGATATTGCCTAGTAAATAAATGCTGTTTGAGTTTGTTTTTAAATAAAGTTATGCCAGTTATTGTTTTTAAAGTTTCTGGTAATGCATTCCAACATTTTGGGCCAAAACAGTGAATAGAAAATCTTTACAAGGTTGCTCTCGGCTGTGGACATATCAAATTTATATTGTTACCTTTGTTTCCATGGTTTTGTTGAATTAATCTAAATAATTTTCTGTTATTATTAACATCACTGTGTATAATAATAAGACAGAAATATTGCATCAAGTAATTAAATTTAAGCAAATTTAGCTCCTTGAATAAAGAGGAAGTTGAGTCATATTTTCCACTATATGTAATAGTTCTGATCAGTCTTTTTCTGAGTTACAAACACATCCCTTACAATTGACGGCCAAGTACAACCCCGATGGACAAACAGTATATGAAGATAACACAGGGAATAGTATATGCTTTTTAAGGCCTCATTTGTTAGGTTATGGCGAATTTTATACAAACTTCCACACGTCTTGGACAGTTTTGAGCAGACAGATTGAATATGATATTTCCAACTTAAATTTTCATCAATAATTACTCCCAAAAATTTCTTACAAGCAACTCTTTTAACTTTATACCCATTCATATTAACTTGACCAATATTGTGTACTACAGATCTATTTTGAAATAAGATATAGTCAGATTTGGAAACATTTAGCTTTAATTTACTAACAGAGACCCAGTTTATAATTTTTTCTAGTTCACTATTTAAAACAGAATGTAGGTGGTCAAGGATATTATCATGCAAGAGAAGGTTGGTGTCATCTGCATAAAGAATATATTTGAATTTATTACTGGCATTGGAAATATCATTTATATAAGCTAAAAATAACAGTGGGCCCAGTATTGATCCCTGTGGTACTCCCCTCTCAATAGTTTGCAACAAAGATGCTTTCCCATTACAATATGTTCCATACTATA
>JAXCGZ010015927.1:27500-37500 GCA_037179515.1 Halocaridina rubra | reverse complement strand
GCTCTAGAACTAGAGGTCATAGTTTGAAGCTTCGGAAGAAAACTTGTTTGCAGGATGTAAGGAAATACTTTTTCAGTGTAAGAGTAGTTGATAATTGGAATTCGCTAAGCGAGGAGGTAGTTAATGCTACCTCAATCCATAGTTTTAAGGACAGGTATGATAAGTATCACTAAGTCTAAAAATGGAACCGATCAGGAGACGGGAAGATACGAGCTTTGGGCTCTTTCCCGTAAACACAATTAGGTAATCACAATTAGGTAATCACACACACACAGAAAAACATGTAAATTCATGATATAACATGGACGCTCACTTCGTTGGGCACTCAATTACTTCCATTGCGAATTGTTGCTATTCTATCTATCTATCTATCTATCTATCTATCTATCTATCTATCTATCTATCTATCTATCTATCTATCTAACCACACACCGAAATATGTATATATGTATGTATGTATGTATGTATGTATGTATGTATGTATGTATGTATGTATGTATGTATGTATGTATGTATGTATGTATGTATGTATGTATGTATCAATGAAAATTATTTCGAATAACTCATCGCTAATCCATAATGCTTCTCTTCAGTCATAATTCCCCTGCTCTAACCTGTCTGTGTCCAACCCCAATGGAATGGAGATTCATTATGACATACAAAGTGACAAAAATAATTGCGCAAAAGCTATCACGTAATGTAAAAGCGGTAAATTTTTACAGCGTTCGTAAAATCTCATTGTAAATGACGTAAAAAGAACGATAATTACTTTACAAGCTTTGTAAAAAAAAAACACCTCAATATGACATCCAATAAATCACGTGAATAAAAATAATCATTTATGCAAGTAAAAATTTGCGCTAATAATATTCAATAATCACGTAAAAATCACGATTAAACCTTCAGCATCACTGAAAGGCTAGTAAAACACTAAACAAATCATATTAAATCACGCAACAGAACAGAAATATTATATAAAAATCACGTACCAAATTCTGTTTTATATCAAGTGAAAATCCATACGAACTCATTTTATTAAATCACGTAATACATCTTATGAATTCATCTTATTAAAACACGAGAAAAGACAGCAAGAATTCGCATTAAACACAATCATATATCATGTAAAACACAATAAAAATTAAATTTCAATAAAGCATGTATAAACACATACCAACAGAACCACATGGACAGAGAATTTATATGACCTGACCTCTGACCTCTGCTATGAACAAGCTTGCTATAAAAACAAAATCAACTACGTACTTTGGACAATATACTTATGTACAGGTTTGCTACAGAATTCTCATGATTAAATAATATATTTAATGTGTAGATAATCAGTGAGGTTCTCTGGACAAAAACCAAATACTTAAAACCAACATATCTCTTCTTCTGACAGGTGGCAGTCAATAGTGTCACTGGTGATAGGCGTCGCCAGTGACACTGATCAAAGTGCAAAAGTAAATAAACATGAGTACAAAGTATTTGCCTTAAACCAATGAATTCGGTTTTACGTCACGAACTTCCTTTTCTACTAAGGGCTAGGACTGTTGCCTTCTCACGAAGGACTTGTTTTGGCAGATGTAATCGTTACCCTGAGTGTATGCCCTTACTAACCTTAGTCCGTGACGGGGCGCAAACCCTCGACCTGCCGCCTCAGAGTCGCAGACGCTACCACTTTGCCACGGAGACTACCTTGCCTAAAACCAATATTTCTTTATTTTTGACAGGTGGCACTAGTGGCACTGGCGATAAGTGTCGCCAGTGGCACTGTTCAAGAAGCCAAAGTCATTCGATTGCCACGACAGAGCCCTGGCTACATCTACCAACAGCCTAATGTTGGTGGGCAGTCAGCACTGGGCACTGGAGGAGTAGGCGGTGGAGGTCTTGTCAGTGGGGAAGCCAGTCTTGGTGCTGGTTCAGCAGCTGCTGCCGCTTCCTCTTCTGATGCAGGAGTTGGAGACGCTTCAGCTGGCGCAGCTGCATCAGCAGGGGCAGCAGCATCAGCTTCGGCAGGAGTTGGTGGACAGGCAGCGCTTGGTACAGGCGTTGGAGGTCCTCCTTGGCCTGTAAGTATAAATTGACGAGGACTTTAAGACCTTCTGTGGTAGCTTAGGCCCGATGTCTTAAACAGTGTAAACCTAGGATACCATATTGTTAGTTAGCTAGACACACACAAATGGATTTCATAAACGCATCTGACGCGGTTCTGTGTACGGCTAGGATCCCTTGCGGGATCCTAGCCATACACAGAACCGCGTCAGATGCGTTTATGAAATCCATTTGTGTGTGTCTAGCTAACTAACAATATGGTATCCTAGGCTTACACTGTTTAAAAATTCGGGACTTAGAGTCGCAAATTTATATGAAAAATAAATCTCTAAATTCTCTTAAGTAAATTTAATCAAACAAACTTCAGTTTGAATGTTTTGAGGCCTTGAAAGAACAACAGAAGCCACGTGAACATAGGATATATATATATATATATATATATATATATATATATATATATATATATATATATATATATATATATATATATATATATATATATATATATATATATATATATATTAACTTTTTCCATATCAAGAAATTAGCATTTCCAAAATAGGGAAAAAAGCTTTAACAATATGTTTGACGTCCTTAACATTTTCCAATAAAACATTTTATGTATTTATTTATATATTGACTCACCTATTTCATTATCTATTATCATTCATCCAGCCTCTTATGCCATACCAATTTGCCTTCGAAGTCAAAGACAGCGAAACTCAAAACTATCAAAATCGAGTCGAATTTGTCGAAAATGGCGTCTTGCAAGGAAGTTACAGTCTCTTGGGGGCTGATGGCGTTGTTAGAACTTCCATTTATTCTGATGATGGAAACTCAGGTTTCAAGGTAAGGCTGTTCTGAATATTATTATTATTATTATTTTTATTATTATTATTATCATTATCATTTTTATTATTATTATTATAATTATTATTATTATTATTATTATTATTATTATTATTATTATTATTATTATTATTATTATTATTATTATTATTATTATTATTATTATTATTATTATTATTATTATTATTATTATTATTATTATTATTATTATTATTATTATTATTATTATTATTATTATTATTATTATTATTATTATTATTATTATTATTATAATTCGTAATTTTTTGTACTCTATCACTGTATCTATCTATCTATCTATCTATCTATTATCTATCTATCTATCTCTCCCTACTAGCCTTGCATGCAGTATGATAACTTCCAAAATCTTCCAATATAACTGAATATTTTTTTTTTCTAACAACAGGTTACTTTGCATGAAATCCCAACTGATATTGTGGTAACTTCATCGGCTTCAGCCTCCAGCAGTTCCTCTGATACATCTTCTGGTTCATCCTTCTCTTCGGGATCTTCGGGAGATGCTGGTGGCTTTGAAGGAGAAGGTGGTGAAGGTGGTGGAGCAGGTGGAGATGGTGGATCAGGAGCAGGTGGTTCAAGCTTTGGAGGTGCGACAGAAGCAGAAGGAGGCGAAGGAGCAGGTGGAGGTACTGGATTTGGAGGAGCTGGTGGTGATGGAGGAGGAGGTGGAGCTGGAGGAGCAGGTGGTGCTGCTGGATTTGGAGGTGCTGGTGGTGCTGGAGGAGGAGGTGGAGCTGGAGGAGCAGGTGGTGCTGCTGTATTTGGAGGTGCTGGTGGTGCTGGAGGAGGAGGTGGAGCTGGAGGAGCAGGTGGTGCTGCTGTATTTGGAGGTGCTGGTGGTGCTGGAGGAGGAGGTGGAGCTGGAGGAGCAGGTGGTGCTGCTGTATTTGGAGGTGCTGGTGGTGCTGGAGGAGGAGGTGGTGCTGGAGGAGCGGGTGGTGCTGCCGGATTTGGAGGTGCTATTGATGCCGGAGGAGCAGGTGGTGCTGGAGGAGTAAGTAGTGCTGCTGGATTTGGAGCTGCTAGTTTTGGAGGCGGTGGCGGTGCTGGAGGAGCAGGTGGAGCTGGAGGAACAGGTGCTGCTGCCGGATTTGGAGGTGCTAGTTTTGGAGGCGCAGGTGGTGCTGGAGGAGCAGGTGGTGCTGGAGGCTCAGTTGGATTTGGAGGAGGTGGCTTTGGTGGAGCTGGAGGTTCCGCAGGAGCAGGAGGTGCTGCAGGAGCAGGTGCTGCTGCTGGATTTGGTGGAGCTGGAACTGGTGGAACTGGAGCTGGAGGCTCTGCAGGAGCAGGAGGTGCTGCAGGAGCAGGTGCTGCTGCTGCATTTGGTGGATCTGGAGCTGGTGGAGCTGCAGGAGCAGGAGGTGTTGCAGGAGCTAGTGGTGCTGCTGGATTTGGTGGAGCTGGTGGAGCAGGAGATGCTGGAGGAGCAGGTAGCACTGGTGGATCAGCTGGGTTTGGAGGCATTGGCTTTGGAGGGGCAGGAGGTGCTGGAGGTGCAGGTGGAACAAGTGGTGCTGGTGTCTCTGCTGCAGGCGGGCAGTCTGGATTTGGTGGAGCTGGTGGTGCTGGTGGTTCATCTGCATTTGGAGCCGGTGGTGCTGGTAGTGCTGGTTTTGTTGGAAGTGCTGCTGGAGCTGGAGGTGCAGGTGGCGCAGGTGCTGCTGGATTTGGAGGCCATGGTTTTGGAGTTGGTGGTGTTGGAAGTGCTGGAGGTGCAGGAGGAGCTGGTGGTGCTGGTGGTGCTGGTGGCTCCTTGGGCTTTGGTGGAGCTGGTGGTGCTGGAGGTGCTGGTGGAGCTGGTGGAGCTGGTGGCTCCTTTGGCATTGGTGGAGCAGGATTTGGAGGACACAACGTGCCCATTTTTGTTTTACAACCCGAAGCCTTGACAGCTGGTGTTGGTGGTGCTGCTCCTAATTTTGCTGCTCTTGTAGGAGGTGTGGGAGGATCAGCAACAGGTGTTGGTGGTCTTGGAGGATTTGGAGGTCATGTACCTGTTATCGTATTAGACCATAACTTCTTAGGAGGAGGAGGAGGAGGAGGAGGAGGAGGAGGAGGTGGTGGTGGTGCAGGTGGATCATTTGTCCAAAGAGTTCCTGTCATTAGTGCTGGTGGTGCTGCAGGAGGAGGTGGAACAGCTGGAGCTGGTGGTGCTAGCTTTGGAGGTGGGGGAGCTGGTGGAGCAGGAGGTACTGGTGGAGCAGGAGGATCTGCTGGAACTAGTTTTGGAGGAGCTGGAAGTGCTGGAGGTGCAGGAGGAGCAGGAGCGACAGGAAGCTCAGCTGGTTTTGGTGGTGCAAGCTTCGGAGGAGCTGGAAGTGCTGGAGGAGCAGGTGGAGCAGGTGCTGCTGGAAGTTCAGCTGGATTCAGTGGTGCAAGCTTTGGAGGTGCAGGTGGAGGTGGTGGAGGTGGTGGAGCAGGAGGCTTTGCTGGAATAGGTGGAACTAGTTTTGGAGGAGCTGGAAGTGCTGGAGGTGCAGGTGGAGCAGGAGCGGCTGGAGGTTCAGCTGGTTTTGGTGGTGCAAGCTTTGGGGGATCTGGTGGTGCTGCAGGAGCTGGTGGAGCCGGTGGTGCTGGAGGCTCAGCTGGATTTGGTGGTGCTGGCTTTGGAGGATCTGGAGGAGGTGGAGGAGGTGGTGGTGCTGGAGGCTCAGCTGGATTTGGTGGTGCTGGCTTTGGAGGATCTGGAGGAGGTGGAGGAGGTGGTGGTGCTGGAGGCTCAGCTGGATTTGGTGGTGCTGGCTTTGGAGGATCTGGAGGAGGTGGAGGAGGTGGTGGTGCTGGAGGCTCAGCTGGATTTGATGGTTCAAACTTTGTAGGATCTGCTGGTGCAGGTGGAGCTGGAGGCTCAGCTGGACTTGGTGGAGCAAGCTTTGGAGGATCTGGTGGTGCTGCAGGAGCTGGTGGAGCCGGTGGTGCTGGAGGCTCAACCGGATTTGGTGGTGCAGCCTTTGGAGGATCTGGAGGAGGTGGAGGAGGTGGTGGTGCTGGAGGCTCAGCTGGCTTTGGTGGAGCAGGCTTTGGAGGATCTGGTGGTGCTGCAGGAGCTGGTGGAGCCGGTGGTGCTGGGGGCTCAACTGGATTTGGTGGTGCAGGCTCTGGAGGATCTGGAGGAGGTGGAGGAGGTGGTGGTGCTGGAGGCTCAACTGGATTTGGTGGTGCAGGCTTTGGAGGATCTGGAGGAGGTGGAGGAGGTGGTGGTGGTGGAGGCTCAGCTGGATTTGGTGGTGCAAACTTTATAGGATCTGGTGGTGCTGGAGGAGGTGGTGGTGCAGGAGGCTCTGGTGGATTTGGTGGTGCAAGCTTTGGAGGATCATCAGCAGCCACTGCAGCTAGCTCTGGATTTAGCCAAAGAGGCCCCATTATTGGAACTTCCGGTTCTTCTGCTGCAGCACAAATTGGAGCTCCAGTCAGAATTCTTGGATCAACTGCTGGAGGAAGCAGCTCTGCATCAGCATCAAGTGGTACAAGCTCTTCAGGAGCTGCAGCAGCTCAGATAGGATCACCAGTTCGAATTACCTCTACAGGCTTTGGAGCAGGAAGTGCAGCAGGCGGAGCCATTAAAAAGGTAGTTTCTGCTGGTACTTCTGGAGCTGCAGGTGCATCTCGACCGAGTGCTTCTCCACTAGTTTCACCCCAAAATCAACCCATAATCATTGTCGATCAAAGAGGTACTCATGTAGCTGCAAATCGAGCAGGAGAGTCAGGATCTTCTTCAGCTGTACTGAAACCATCCAAAGTTAAATTGGGCTCTCCTGTTCCAGCCTCTAAAGCAGCCACTGCAGCAAAAGCAGATGCAGCAGCTGCAGCATCTATAACAGCAGCAGCAGCACCATCTGCAGCAGCTGCAGCATCTGCATCAGCTGCTTCATCAGCTGCTTCATCAGCATCTTCATCAGCAACAGCTGGAGCAAGTAGTTCTGCCGGTTCCGCAACAAAGGTTGCTTCTCTAGCGGCTCCCCAAGCGGCAGCTTCTGCAGCTGCTGCTGCATCTGCAGCAGCATCTTCAGCAGCTTCCACATCATCCGGATTCTCTGCCGGAGTTACATCTGCAGGAGGAGCAGGCGCAGGTGTAGGAGCTGGTTTTAATAGAGGGGTTCAAGGAGTGCCTGTCTTTCTAGTTAATCAACCCAATCTTGCTACAGTTCCATTTGTCGGTGGCGGATTTAATGTAGCCCCTAGTGCTGCTTTGGCATTTGGAAGCAGTGTGCCTGTGGTTCATAGTGGCAGCGTTCCTTTTGTCCACGGAGGTCAAACAGGCTTCGTTTTAGGAGGTCACAACACAGCAGCGACAGTTCCAGGTCACAGTGTGTTTGTCAGTAATCCAGTAGCCTTAACTCATGTTCCTGGGAATAACGTGGCTCAATTTGCAGCTGTCCAGGGGAAGTAAGTATTGCGGCCAAAGTACAGAGTATTTCGCTAGCTTAGAAAACTAGGAATTATTGTTAATGGTGCTCACCTTATCAAATCTTGAACAATGATATTTCTGGAGTTTCAATGTTCACATTAAACGCTTTAGCTCATTAGTTTTCATTTATCAGTCATTAGATAGAATGTGAGAAATTCACAAGAGGGATAACATTATTTTTCTTATGATGCGTCCTTACCTGAACATATTATTAGGTAACATGTTCAATGTTCTTGTTTTTTGTCTATGTATGTGTATATATAAATGTACAGAGTATATTATGAATTAAAAATGGATTTACAAAGATATGAGTACTTCTCATTTACCTATATAAATGTGCTATATGCTCCATATTGTGTCATATATAGTCCCTGGGGGTGGTCACTAACATATTGGAGTTGGAGGATCAGGAATGGATGCCTTTATTAATGCCCCAGGGTAAGCTTGATCCCACTTTAGTTACTTCCCGACTGGCTAGTACAGTGGTAACGCGCTGGCTTCGCATTCATGAGGTCGAAAGATCGGTTCCCGTCCAAGACCGAGAGTTTAAGCTGTTTACTGGCAGGAACTGCTGTGGGTGGACACCACAGTGGGGGGTTGGGGCTTACCCTGGCTGACGAATACCCATTGTATTGAAATGGAAATAAAGTATTATTATTATTATCCACTCAGCTACCGCAGTCCCATGTATTAAGCACCATTTTGTGTCACATGATGATTCAGTTTTACGTCACGAACTCCCTTTTCTACTAAGGGCTAGGACGGTTGCCTTCTTGCGAAGGACTTGTTTTGGTAAATGTAATCGTTAACCTGAGTGTATGCCCTTACTAACCTCAGTCCGTGATGGGGCGCGAACCATTTTATGTCACAATGAGTTGCTATATGAATGGAAGCAGACACAGATATGTTGGAGCTGGCTAAAGCCTGGATGTCCTTCCTGACGCCCCGCAGTATCGCACTTGCGTCAGTCACTTCTCGACTCGCGTGTTCTACCACTGAGCTACCGTGGCCCAAAGCATTATACGCCTCTTTGCGTCATAATCAGTCCCCATTTAAATAGGGGTGGACACAGACATGTTGGAGATGGATGATTAAGGCTGGATGCCCTTCCTAACGCCTTGCAGTAGAACCAAAACAGTGAGAGTCGCTCTACCAGTGAGCTACCGCGGCCACCATATAACTATTGCATATACTACATATAGTAAAAATGTGCAGATACTGATAATAATGATAAAAACATAATAATAATAATAATAATAATAATAATAATAATAATAATAATAATAATAATAATAATAATAATAATGATAATAATAATAATAATAATAATAATAATAATAATAATAATAATAATAATAATAATAATAATAATAATAATAATAATAATAATATAGTAAAAATGTGCAGATAATGATATTAATGAAAAACATTGTCATAATAATAATAATAATAATAATAATAATAATAATAATAATAATAATAATAATAATAATAATAATAATAATAATAATAATAATAATGATAATGATAATAACAATAATAATAACACTAACAATAATTATTATAATGATGATAATAATATACAACAATCATCATATTTTTAATCAATTTAAAACACTTTCATTTTTGAATAAAGTAAAGACCTTTATATTTAAATGGAATCAGGAATTAAATTTTTTTGCATTCCCAGATCAGATTCAGGAATCTAATCATTCTCAAGGGTTTGTTTAGGAATGCCATGAAATCATGTACACACACACACAAACACACACACACACACACACAAGCGCGCGTGCGTATGTACACACCCAGAACACTCATAAAGATGTAAGTTATACCTATTACTTTTGAGTGCATGAACATGTTCTTTTGCGTGTGCGTGGACACGAGTGGTTGCGTGTGTGCATGAGTGCGTGCAAAGCAATATTCCAAGAATACTATAACCTAATTGTCTTCGTAAATCAAACATAACAGCTTTTCTACCACAGTACAGATGATTGCATGCAGAGGTATAAAAAAAAACACACACACACATACGCTAACAAACACACACATATAATCGCACTCATATGATTTAATGAACTGACCGAGGTAAAATCCTGAATATAAACCAATTGCACACACACACACATGTATATATATATATATATATATATATATATATATATATATATATATATATATATATATATATATATATATATATATATATATATATATATATATATATATGTATGTATGTATGTATGCAAGTATGTGTGTATGTATGTAAGCAATGTATGTAATTACCTAATTGTGTTTACGGGAAAGAGCCCAAAGCTCGTATCTTCCCGTCTCCTGATCGGTTCCATTTTATACTTAGTGATACTTATCATACCTGTCCTTAAAACTATGGATTGAGATAGCATTAACTACCTCGTCGCTTAGCCAATTCCAATTATCAACTATGGAAGCAGTTCATAACCAGATTCTAAACATTTAGGAAAAGTAGCAGCTCAGGGACAAGGGAGAAATAAGGGAAATATAAATAATAAAAAAAGACTGAAAAAATATCAAAGTAATAAAGACCTAGAATAGTAATGATGAGAAAGGAAGCAAAGAGAAAAGGAGATAAGGGGTGTTGTGACTTGTCAGATGTGGAGGGATAGTAAGAGA
>JAXCGZ010015927.1:0-22500 GCA_037179515.1 Halocaridina rubra | reverse complement strand
TGCATATGTCACAGATTGTATGCAGAGGTGATAAGAAGAAGAAGAAGAAGAAGAAGAAGAAGAAGAAGAAGAAGAAGAAGAAGAAGAAGAAGAAGAAGAAGAAGAAGAAGAAGAAGAAGAAGAAGAAGAAGAAGAAGAAGAAGATGGTGGTGGTGGTGGAGAAGAAGAAGAAGAAGAAGAAGAAGAAGAAGAAGAAGAAGAAGAAGAAGAAGAAGAAGAAGAAGAAGAAGAAGAAGAAGAAGAAGAAGAAGAAGAAGAAGAAGAGAAGAAGTAGGAGGAGGAGGAAAAGAGGAAGAAAAATAAAAAGATGATGATGAGGAAGAAGAAGAAGAAGAAGAAGAAGAAGAAGAAGAAGAAGAAGAAGAAGAAGGAGAGGAGGAGGAGAAGTAGGAGGAGGAGGAAAAGAGGAAGAAAAAGAAAAAGAAGATGATGAGGAAGAAGAAGAAGAAGAAGAAGAAGAAGAAGAAGAAGAAGAAGAAGAAGAAGAAGAAGAAGAAGAAGAAGAAGAAGAAGAAGAAGGGAGAGGAGGAGGAGAAGTAGGAGGAGGAGGAAAAGAGGAAGAAAAAGAAAAAGAAGATGATGATGAAGAAAAGGAATAAGAAGAAGAAGAACAAGAAGAAGAACAAGAAGAAGAAGAAGAACAAGAACAAGAACAAGAACAAGAAGAAGAACAAGAACAAGAACAAGAACAAGAACAAGAACAAAAAAAAGAACAAGAAGAAGAACAAGAACAAGAAGAAGAACAAGAACAAGAACAAGAACTAGAAGAAGAAGAAGAAGAAGAAAAGAAGAAGAAGAAGAAGAAGAAGAAGAAGAAGAAGAAGAAGAAGAAGAAGAAGAAGAAGGCAATTATGTAAAAGGCGACAATGCAAGAGAGTTTGAAGAATGGCTTGTAATAGAGTGGACGAATAGAAGAGAGTAAAAATAGAACTCCTTTGATAGAAATTTGGAATTCTAAGGAACTCATCTGAGAAATTTGCAAAGGTAGTATTTGGAGCGAAAGGATTAGCTAAAAGGACTTAGGAGGGGAAAGAGATTAGTAGAATGAGGAGATTGGTGGAGCGAAGAGATTAGGAATATGGAAATATTTAGACTAAAGACTGTTGTAACGACTGTAGTCACTTCACTACTTCAAACAGAAAGCAAGAGTTATTTTACTTGATATATAAAAGAGACGTTCACCAAGACAAGCAGAATATTGAACTGATTCAATGCTCAAATTCAGTGGGAGGAGTTACAAACAACCTAAGAGTAATTATTGACCCAATAAATACAACTTTAAAATAACTTAATAATTTAATAAAATAAGTAACTAATAGCAACTTAAGCCACAGACAATGTGAGTGGTTTGAGTGAAAAGTCGTTATATATTTTTGCCATGAATGTTAAATGAGCATATGGACGGATTACTGAGAGAATAAGCACGCAGAGAACTGGACCATGGAGCTAGAATGCTAGGAAGAAAGAAGTAAGAAGTGCTAAGTGTGTAATGTTCTAACAGTCGATAACAGTGAATTAGCAACATATTCTGAGGTAAATCTGCAAAGAATGATGGAGAAGTTTCCTATGGTATGTTAAGTGGACAAGAATTAATGAAGAAAATAGTAAGATTATGACATGCAGTAGTGATAGTGGATGAAGTAACTTGAAACTAAGATTATCTGGTTTGGCACTCGTGAAGTACGACAGTTTCAGATACTGGAATGAACATAACTGCAGTTGGTGTTTCTGAATGGAGACTGATCATAGAATGGCATAAGGGAGGGAGATTGGATACACTGAGTTGTTAAAAGAGAGTTTAATATAAAAACAGAATAAGATTGGACAGCATGATGGATGAGTTACTCCAACAGTTCTGTATAATAAAGAGTGTTGGATTCTGCCATGAAGAAGAAGAAAAATAAAGTGCTGAAAATAAAGTGCTGAAATTTAAGTACGTTCTTCAAGGCTAGGGTTGTGAGACTGAGAACTATATATGGTGAAAAGTAGTACAGAGATGGTTTACTTTCTATGAACACCTAACAAGCTAGATAGTGAGAAAATAATGAAAAGGAGTTTTAAATTGGATTTAGCCAGATAGTCTAACTAGAGGTAGGCCAAGAAGGAGAGCAGTTGACATTGTGCGTGGTACCATGACCAAATGAGGTCTTGAGACCCACGAGGGTGAGAAAGCAAGCTATGGAATGAGCTGCTTAGGGAACAACAACATAGTTTCAATAAGGGACCAATTTACATTAGCGAATCCTGAGGATTGATTATGGAATTTTGACTTGAATCTGGTTATGAACTATTTACTAAATATGACGTGTATAATAATGACACCTAGATGTGAGGAAGCTCCTAATAGGCGCATCCCTTGGATGGCAAATGAGGGAGGCTCTTCTGATGAGGGCTAATCCAAGTATGAAAACTAAGCAGTTGTGAAGCGACACAACATACCAGGACAGGGCTAACGAGCCACTGGTGGATAACACTATTACTCAAGAAAAGCAATCCATTGAACGATAATTCTTCCGACCAAAAGACTTTGGTCTGCCAGGCGTACGATGAGGAAACAAATAATCATGCCTGTCAATGCATCATTAACCTTAGATATGAATACTAAATACTTAACTAGATAAGTGTATAAATAAATAAACAAATAAAAAAAAATCACAAAAATCCTCTTCTTTCCATTCTCAGTAGGATTTTGAGTCTTCATTCCTATCTAAAACAGCCAAAAATCCGAATATAAAAAAAAATTACTTTAAATATGGATTTCTGTGTTGAACTAGTGGATGAGAATGGAACTATGTGGAAATTAAATTAGTTGCTATTTGTGGATGATACTGCACTGGTGGCTGATACTGAGAATGAACTGAATAATTTGGTGACTGAGCTTGATAGGGTGTGTGAAAGAAGGAAGTTGCATGTGAATATTGGTAAAAGCAAAGTCATAAGATGCACGAGGAGTGTTAATGTTGACAGACAGAATGTAGGAGTAAATGGGGAGTTGCTTGAAGAAGTTGATAATTTGAAGTATCTGGGGTTGCATGTGTCAAGGAGTGGAAGAGTGAATGCAGAGATAAGTCACAGAATGAAGGAAGCAAGTAAATGTCTAGGTGGGTAGATAAGTGTAATGAAAAATAGATATTTGAGAATGAATGCAAAGAGAAGATATATGAAGATGTGATTGTGCCGACAGCATTGTGTGGAGCAGAGACTTGAAATGCAAGAGAGGATAAAAGGAACAAGTTGAAGGTAATGGAGATGAGGTGTTTGAGAAGTATGATTGGTGTATCTAGCATAAATAGAGTTAGAAATGAGGATGTCAGGCAGAAAAAGGGTGTTGAAAGGAAGCTGTAGGATAGGTTAGATCAGAGTTTGTTGAGTTGGTTTGGACACATGGAAAGGATGAGTGATGAACGAATAGTGAAGAGAGTGTGTAGTTCAAAAGTGATTGGAGTTAGGCCAAAAGGAAGACCTAGAATTAGATAGATGGATGGCGTGAATAGGGCATTGAATGCACGTGGAATGTCATGGAGCAGGGAAGAGTTAGCCTCCTGGCAAGTGCAGTGGTAAGGCGCTGGTCTCGCATTCGCGAGGTCGAGGGATCGCGCCTCGTCCAAGCAAGCGAGCTTAAACTGTGTACTGGAGAGGTTACTGCTGTGGCTAGGAACCACAGAAGGGGGTTGGGGCCTGTGCCGGCTTGCGACCTCCCTATGGGTCCCCCATGAACTGTTCCACCTATCCGTGGGTGGAGAATCTAAAAAAAAAAAAAAAGGAAAAAGTTCGTGCAAGAGATAGGAATGAGTGGAGGATAATTGTGTATAGATGACATGGGCCAAAGGGATTTCCTGCAGCCGCTAGCTCAGTGAACTGTGATGGACGGGTGTGAGGGGAATTACCATGTGATGAAGCGGTGGGGGTAAATCAGCTGCGGCTGTCGGGAGTCATTGTAGAATATCTTCGCCCGCCTACCTTGTGGGTGACCCAAGCAGGGTGGAAATTGGGAAATGTGGCAACCCTTTATCCCCAAGGAGCTAAGAGGAGTGGCTGAGGTATGTGTGAATCGTGGTGAACGCGTGTTTCTTGGCTCGGTCACACCACTTACAAGGGGCATGAGGCCATGTGTATATGTATGTATGTATGTATGTATGCATGTATGTATGTATGTATGTATGCATGTATGTATGTATGTATGTATGCATGTATGTATGTATGTATGTATGTATGTATGTATGTATGTATGTATGTATGTATGTATGTATGTATGATGTAGAGAGAGAGAGAGAGAGAGACTCTTCTTTCCATTACCTCTGATAATGAGATTGAGCTCGCAGATTGTCGAAAGGTTTCGCTGGGGAAATCATTTTCTGTGAGAAATTTCTTGTACCAACTATAGGAGAGAGAGAGAGAGAGAGAGAGAGAGAGAGAGAGAGAGAGAGAGAGAGAGAGAGAGAGAGAGAGAGAGAGAGAGAGAGAGAGAGAGAGAGAGAGAGAGAGAGAGAGAGTAATAATAATAATAATAATAATAATAATAATCCTTTATTCCAATGTACATTGGGTATTTAAATAAGATACATATATATTCCAGATAGACATCTGTGGTGTACGATATAGACATACTAAAACAAACAAATCATAAAGATGAGTGTACCATTAAAATTTACAAGTAAATCTTCCTTTAAGAGCAACTTCTTAAGATTATATTTAAAAGTATACACTGAACCAGCATTTTTTAGTTCTCTGGGAAGCTGATTATATAAATGAGGTCCACGAATGTTTATATCTCTTGAGCCAATATCAGTTTTAGACCTTCGTACTAATAAATCTTCCCCTTGACGGGTAGTTAACCCGTAACTGAGCTTACTGTAGAAAAATTATACAAGCAATCAGGAATATTGTTTCTTAGTATATTAAAAACAAAGGTACATATATCAAAAACATATTTATTCTCTAATCTTTATCCATTCTAGATCTTTTAAAACAGGAGAGATGTGCTCGTATTTTTCTTACATTGCCAACAGCCACTCGTGCTGCAAAGTTTTGTAACTTTTGTATTCTTTGTAATTGAGTCTTATTTGTACATCCCCAAACTTTGAGACAGTAATTAATTAAACTCATAGCTAAGGACTGGACAATTATTATACGAGTTGATGTTTCAAATGAGTCTTTTACCCTATTTAGATATATTAGAGTACCCATTACTTTTTTATAAATTTCATCTATATGCATTTCAAAATTCATGTAACGGTCAAAATAGACACCTAGGTTCTTTACCGAGTTCATTGGCTTAATGATATTACCGTTAAAATTTATATGAAGATTGTCATCAACTTCTGATAATAATTGTCTGGATCCGATAAGAATAGATTGGGTTTTAGTTTCATTAAGTAACAGACCATTTTTTAGAAAGTAACGTTTAGCCATATACAAAATTTCTTCTGCTCTACGAATAATATTTTCTAAATCATTAATTTCTCCTTCAATTAAGATTTGAGTATCGTCAGCATATTGAATGACATAACAGTTAGGTAAATATTTTACTAGATCGTTTACATATATTAGAAAAAGTATAGGTCCTAGGATCGATCCCTGAGGGACCCCAAACAATACCTTCTTGCGACTTGAGACTACATCTTTTATTCTGACTGACTGGTAGCGGTTTTTTAAATAGTTCTCGAACCAGCTTGGGTCAATGTTCATTTTTTTGCATTTTTCTAATAGAGTGGTATGGTGTACACTATCAAAAGCTTAGAAAGATCGAGTAGTAGTAGCAATGATATTTTCTTATTATCTATATTTTTGTATATTTCATCTGATATTTTCAATAAGGCGGTTTCAGTTGATAATTTTGGCCTGAAACCGTGTTGACTTTTTGCAATAAGTTTATTTTTTTCAAGAAACTCACTTAACTGATTTTGCAAACAATCTTTTCAAGTATCTTTGATAAAATTGGTAGTAAAGAGATTGGCTATAGTTAGAGACGTCGTCAGGATTTCCATTTTAAAACCAGGAATTACATGGGGATTTTTCCATAAATCTGGGTAGATATTGGTAACTATGGAAGTATTGATTATTACCGTCAGATAATAAGCTATTACAAATAATGAATCTCTAATAAAACGAAAACAAATTCCATCTGATCCATATGCATTAGAGTCTTTCAGATTTTTTATTACTAGATTACTGTATTACAATCTACTGTAGTAGGGTTAAAGACATCATTACTTCTATTGAATGCACTATGTTCTTGAACATTATTATTATTATTACTACCATCATCACTATTATCATTACCATTATTACCACCATCATTATTATTTACACAATTATCAACATTTCTATTATTATTACTACTACCATCATCATTATTATTACCACCATTACTATTATTGATTTCATTTATTATTTCTTTTTTTGTTTTTTCAAATGTTTTTTTCCCCCACTTCAGCGAAAAAATTATTGAACTCTTCTGCTTTAGCACTTACATCTACCTCATCGGGTATAATTGATATGTTACTACTTTTATTACAGTTATTGGAAAGCATGGTTTTAGCAATTTTCCATGTATCAGAGATATTGCCTTTAGCGTTTTGAAATTCATTTTTGTAATACTGTTTCTTACTGTTACTTAATAATGATTTACTTGTTTCTTATGCTCTGTAAACTTTTCTCTTAAAGGGATATTATCTCTTTGTAGTTTTACTTCATTTTGCAGTTTGTCTCTTTCTTTCATAATGTTTTTTATGTCATCTGTTATCCAAGGAGCGGGGGGACGAAATATTTCTCTTGTCACGAGTGTGCACATCGATCTATACATGATGATAAGACACTGGTTAAAATATTTACTTGAGTATTAATATTATCGGTATATAGAATTTCATTTAATTTATGTACTTCATTCATAAGTAAACTACAAAGTAATTCTTGTGAATAATTTCTTAAGCATCTGAATGTTTTAAAGATTGGTTGTCTCTTTGGTTTGCGAATATTTAGGGACGTTACAATTTCCTCGTGGTCTGCTATAGGGCTTGGCATTACGTCACACTTAGTTATCATATGTTTGGAGTTTGTTATTACTAGATCGATTTGGGAAACTGAAGTGGGAGTGATTCTAGTTGGTTTATTTATAATCTGTTCTAGATTTAAATTCTTGAATAAGTCTACTCATTTTATTTTCTCTTTTTAGTTGATCATCATTAAAATCGCCATATATAAAAGCTGGTTTGTTTTTTAAAATTATCTCCTTAAAAACGTCCAAAATATAGCTAAAAGAGGTTACCGAGGCTTTGGGGTGGCGGGTACACGCAGCCTATGATAATAGAAGGAAACTTTTTATGTTGGACAGAGATCCATTTATCTTCCACTCCTTCGTGCTTCTCAGTTTCAAGATTTAGTTCAGTGGCCTTCAAATAATTTTTAACATATAAACATACACCTCCACCTCTACCACTGTCATAGCGATAAATATTATATGAAGGAATATTAATAAATGCATTGTTAATTGACGGATACAGCCATGATTCGCTAATGCAAAGAACATCAATATTTTTCTGTACAAGCATATGTTCAATTTCTAGTATATGGGATAACAGGGATTGTGCATTTATATGTACGACAGATAATCTATCATTATATTTACAAATAACTTTCACATCGGCACTGTCTTCTTGGCCATGATTCTAATAATAATCATTATTTTTACATAATCTACTCTTATGACCATATTCATGACATACATTACATTTAACTTTATGATCAAATCTACAATTTGATTGGCGGTGATTGAACTCACCACAATTATAACATCCATATCTTTGACCTTGCACATAATCATAATCCCTTCTTTCTCTGTTTTGTTTGTAAGTATGACTTATCCTAGTGTTGGTATTGCTGTATCGTCCCTGGGAGCCAGTATCACCATGTCTACCACGCGAGAAATTATTATAATCATAATCCCTTCTTTCTCTATTTTGTTTGTTAGTATGACTTAGCCAGGTGTTTGTATTGCTGTATTCGTCCCTGGAGGCCAGTATCACCATTATCTACCACGCAAGAAACTATTTTTGACATCCCGTATTTTGGCCCTCTATTTTGATAGAATCTAACTGTATTGTTACCTTTAACATTCATGTTCACTCTATTGTCACTACCTCCTCTGTCACTTACATCATTAGATTTCATTTTATTGTTGCTCTAGCATTAAACAAATTTGATTTTACTGTTTTCCAATCTCGGCAGATAAAGTCACTTGTACAAACAGAAGAAATAGCATCCAATAGTCCTGATTGCTCCAATTCTATTAAGTAAATCATTTTCCATATCATCTCGAATTTCGTAACAGTTAATATCAATATCACCAGTTCCAGTTTGAAAAACTCTGCTGTCTTAATGAATGTAACCCCATTGTTTATTACACCATTCATGCAACTGGGTATTATATTGATATATTCTATCAGGCAAACCACTTGTCTTCAACTTGGGACTAGTTCACAAACCTTGACCTCAATATCTTTGTTTTTCCCCTGAAGTTCAGCGATTACAGTCCAAGGGTATCAAGAATTGTTTCTAGGGTAGTATCTTCGAGAGAGAGAGAGAGAGAGAGAGAGTGAGTGAGTAATCATTCCACTAAAAGCATATAAAAATAGAAATATTTCTAGATTTTCTTTCTAATTAAAGTCTCCCTCATTTTTCTATCCAAAATCAATTTCCGTAGAATTAAGAAATTAGAATCTCTATTTTTTTTCTGTTTTCTTTTGTTTTTCTTTTAATCGATTTTGATATTACAAATTTCTCATTGGTTGTTTTTATTATATTTCTTCTAATTTTCTTGTTTTTATTTTCACCATTATTCATCATTCCCATCACCGATTCCCAAAATTCCAGAATGAGAACGCTATATCATGGATCAACCCTATAATAGGCACTTGGTGTAACATACAGGTCCTTAATCTGAAATTCAGGCAAATGGCATGTACTTAATGTGGGATTGTGGCATATGTTAGGTAAGGTTAACCTAACCTAACCGTACCTAGCCCAACGCAAATCTCATAATAATCAACTAGAAATGATCACAGGTGCCAATTCTGGGATTGAGTCAATAAAATTCTATTATTTTATATAATTTTTTTTTTTTTTTTAGTAAAAGGTATTTTTTCCTTTTTAAAGAGTACATTTTTGCCATTTTTCTCTACTTTTTTTTTATTAAGGAAAAAAATTCCTTTTATCTATGTTAACTGCATGAATAATAATAATAATGATAATATTAATAATAATAATAATAATAATAATAATAATAATAATAATAATAATAATAAGCATATAAATACTACTACTACTACTACTATTACTACTACTACTACTACTACTACTACTACTACTACTACTACTACTACTACTACTACTACTACTACTACTACTACTAATAATAATAATAATAATAATAATAATAATAATAATAATAATAATAATAAAGATAATAATAATAATAATTATAATAATAATAATAATACCAGCTTTTGCTACCCAATTCTTCTTGGCACAAATACGTAATAGTGCCACATTTCTAGGCATTATTTTACCTTCCTCCAAGAGTTTTTCTACTTGTAGGGAGACCATTAGGGAAAATTAAATCCATTTATCATAAGTCGAATAATTTATTTAGGGTCCAGTGAAATACAACGTCTAAATTCAATTGATATATATATATATATATATATATATATATATATATATATATATATATATATATATATATATATATATATATATATATATATATATATTTATTTATTATTTTTTTATTTTTTTTTCTTAATTTTTCTACAATAAATATATTGTTGATAAATAACTAGTCCTTAAAAATGCACATATTTGCTTCCCAGTAATTGCTATATAGAGAGCTGATACATCAACGTTTCATCAACTGGGAGAGAATTCACGCTATACACCTCATATATTCATTTAATAATATCTGGTTGGAGGCTATCAAGGACACAGACTGCAGATCTTTGTGTTTCTGATGGTATGTAACTGTGCTGCATGGTGATAATAAGTTAAAATGTTGGGCACAATTTATTTTCTGGGATGGGTTTTAATGAACATTGTTCATTAATTAGAATCTGACAGCAGGTCTTCCTGGCATCTGAGTACAGGTCTTTGCGTTTCTGATGTTATGTATATGTGCTAAATTGTGGTGATAATCTAAACCGTTGTTGAGTGGCCAAGCAATCTAAACGGTTGTTGGGTGGCCAAGCATTCTAAACAGTTGTTGGGTGGCCAAGCAATCTTAACCGTTGTTGGGTGGCCAAGCACCATGCTCTGGGTTGGATATCCATATATTTATACAGTTTGTTGTGGTTGACAAGATGATCTTCTGTGCCGAGCCAGGCAAATGTAGTCTACACTCCAGAATGACAGAGAAATGGAGAATCCCAAAATCCACTGATATACGCATGGTACATTTTCCAGCGCAAGTAATTACAGTATATTTTCACAATACCATTTAATATGAAATTTTAAAGTAGACACGATATCTCTATTCAGATAATAAAAATATAAATACCTAATTTCTAAAACAGGCAAAACCAAAAAGACTTTTTTTTTTCTTACTGGATGATTAAAATGTAGATGACAAGCCTTAATAATAACATATGCTATTTACAATGATGATAATTTACAGAACTTTAAACTTAACTGACGCTAAAATTATACTTTATTTTCAGCACACAACATGTCTGCTTTTCTTTTATAAAGAATTCATAACTACATATTCATAAATAAATGCAAGCTGTGTTCTAAGTTCCTATGTTACCAAGCAAGTACTGAAAAAAGAACAAATTTTGGCACTACAATTTATACTTTGTTTTGATTCATGTTTAAGCTGATGACCTGTTAATGGTTACTGAACCAGTGGCATCATACTTATGAACAGCAGGAGTGAAGTGGGCTATTACATTTGAGACTCTTTCTGGAGATTTTACTGAAACTGTACGAGTAAGAGAAATTTGAGATGGAGAACGTGAGGCAGTAGGTGGTTTAGCTTGAAGAGGACTATCTGTAAGAGATCGCCCACGTCCTGAGGTTAGATCAGTTGCAAGAGCTGCAGCAGGAGGTGATACAGGTGCTGCAGTAGGTGCAGCAGCTCTCGATGGGCTTACGGACTCTTGATTTATGACCACACTGCCAGTGGCATCAAATCTATGATCAGCAGGATTGAAGTGCGAGATAACATTAGAAACTCTCTCAGGTGTCTTCACAGAAACAGTGCGAGAAAGCGAGGCTTGTGCTGCAGATGGTTTAGCAGGTACTTGAACAATATCGGGGGATCTAACAATGGAAGGTTGTGGACGTGACAGTAAATGACCACTTGGCTGAGCTGATACATCGGATGACCCACTGTTTATGACAACAGATCCTGTGGCTTCGTACCTGTGATCAGCTGGCGTAAAATGGGAGATAACACCAGAAACCCTTTCTGGGGTTTTTACAGACACTGTGCGGCTAAGTGAGGCTTGAACTTTGTTTGCAGAGGAAATTGATTTTGCATTTGAAGAAAGAGTTTCAGCAAGTGGTGCACGCTGTGCTGGAGCAGGGGCATTTAAAGGGGATCTGGAAGGCTTAGGTGAAACAAGAGCTCTTGCAGATGACGTGCCACTGTTAATAACCACAGAGCCAGTAGCATCATATCTGTGATCAGCAGGTGTAAAGTGAGATATCACAGACGACTGTCTTTCTGGTGTTTTAACAGAAACTGTACGACTCAGAGACGACTGTGAGGAAGATGATATGGCGCGCCCAACAGGAACAAAAGTGGGTGCTTGGGTTGGAGATGGACGAACGGGAGCAGGTGCAGGTGCAGGGGAAGGAACAGATGCTCTTTGGATTTTTACAGGTGCTTGCGTAAGTTGCACTGCCGGAGCTGAATTGCCCTGATTAATGGTGACGCTTCCTGTAGCTTCATATCTGTGACCAGCTGGGGTGAAATGAGAAATAACAGAAGACTGCCTTTCTGGAGTTTTGACAGAAACTGTTCGGCTGAGGGAAGACTTTGAGGAAGATGACAGAGCACGAGCAATAGGAACAGGCGCTTGAGTTAGAATTGGGCGTACAGGAGCAGGTGCAGATGCCGATATTCTAGGGATGTTTGCAGAGGTTTTTGACTGTCTTGCTGGAGAAGCTGAACTTCCTTGATTGATGGTGACACTTCCTGTAGCATCAAACCTATGATCAGCAGGGGTGAAATGAGATATAACATTTGAAACTCTCTCTGGGGTCTTAACTGATAAGGTACGGGAAAGCGATGCCTGAGAGGCACCAGATAATCGAACTGGAGTAACTGATGCAACAGGGACGATTTCTTGAGCTACAAATTTTGTCTGAACAGGTTCTGCTACTGTTGCTGAGGAATCCTTGGTGATAGTCACACTACCGGTGGCATCAAATCTATGATCTTTTGGTGTAAAATGGGAAATAACACTAGATGTTCTTTCAGGAGTTTTGATTGATACTGTGCGAGAAAGGGAAGCACCACCAGATGCTTCAGAGCTTTTTGATGAAAATTTTGATGTAGCACTTCCAGAGGTCAGGCTTAATTTTTGTTGAGTGGCGCCTGAGGAGGAAATGCTTTTCCCAGATCCCGATGCACTTACGCTAGAAGAGCCGGATGAGCCTGAGTCACGTATAAAGCCAAATCCATGCACATGGCTTGCTGGTCCAGAAGACACTACAGGAACAGATCCTGAGGATGCTGATCGCTGTACTTTCATAGCTTCAGTGAAGGAATTGGCAAATACAGAGGCTGAGTTCTCATCAAAGTTCATTGCTTGAGACTCCACAAATCTGTTGTTCACGCCTGATACAGCGAAATCAGAGAATCTTGTGATACCTTTGTTTGAAAACACTGTGGCAGGAGCAAAAATGTCAGCTTCAACTTCTTTCATGGCAATACCTGAATCCCTACGCGTCACAGACACCTGAAATGGAACAACTTATGAGTATACACTGATATGCTCCGAGCAAAGCGACTCGAATGATGAGAATTCTTTCATTCAATATGCCTATCTATCTATATATCTTTTATCTGATTGTCTATATAAGTATCTATCTCTCTGTCTACACACACACACACACACACACACATATATATATATATATATATATATATATATATATATATATATATATATATATATATATATATATATATATATATATATATATATAACAAAAACTTTTTTTAAATTCATTAGCCTTTAATTGTGAAATAAGGAATGTTATTTTAACTATTGTTGGAACAAGGAATGCAGTAAGGAATCGAAAATATTTAATCTATATATCATCTATATACATAAGCCATTTTCCCCTTATAAGGGGAGTGGCTGAGTCAAATCAAAATACTCTGACTCTTTGGGAAGAGAAAATACAGAGGAGGGGATTCCCAGTCCCCTTGCTCTGTCCCATTTAGTCGCATCTTACGACACGCATGGGGACACGGAGGTAGTATTCTAGCCCCCCTCCTTAATGGAAAAAAATTTAATGCATTTAGTAATTCCATGCTTGGAGATATTCAGTGACAGCAAACAATGTCAAACCAATATTAATATATTCAAAAATATTTAAAAATAATATATACCCAGTTCCCATAACATAAATCCATGTGAACAATTTTCCATTTCTATTGGTCAAATATACTAAGTTCCCCTGCCTACATGTCTAGGATCTTGTAAATGTGAGCAACCTCCAAAACCCCATGTAAAGTTAAAGAACCCTATAAATTCTCAGGTTAGGTAAGAGTAGGGTAAGTTTGCTTAGACTAGGTTAGGTTATTTGCTTTGTAAATGTCAATAACCTTAGAGCCCCCAGGAGTTTCTCTTCTTTACAAGATCCCAATTCTATCTGTTGCCTGATTGGCTGCTAAAACCTTTACAAGTAGTTGCAATCTCTTTCAACCAATTAGGAATCATATTTGCAAACAGTGGGCGTGGAAATATTACCAAACGCAATGGGAATTGATAATACATGTTAATCATGCTTTAATGTCTATGACAATTTGTCAGTGCATGCAGTACTTCTTCGACCTAAATTATCAATAAATAAACATCTACATAAACAGATAAATTAATATATAAATAAATAAAACTGAAAGTAAGTAAATACATGTGTTTATCTCCTCAGCTTCAGAAAATATCTTCCAGAAGTCAACATTCAGAAAGATACAGGTCCCATAATACAGTTAGCAAGAAAAAACTATGAAAAAAAATGAGACATATAAACTAAGTTAATAAAAAAAAGTAAAATAAAACATAAAAACTTTATCTGATTACATTATCTATGCTTATGACCAACAACCTGAATGTTATGATGATGATAATTAAAATTCATAAACCACTTCCAAACAAAAGTATATTTATATACATAAATGAGGGTGCCATAGCAGCAAAAATGCCATAATAAACAAGCTGTACTATGCGCCCAGCGTTTGTAAATACTGTTTGTAAGAGAATCAAATCATGTTTGTACACAAGCTCTGCCCCTCCTCCGTGCATGGCCTGGGAGAAATTGTAATGTGACACTGCTCAGTTCAGAATTTTAATAGGCTTAACTCTTTAAGTACTACTTATATCTCCTGGAAACAGAAGTATTTTCACTAGGAAAAACACTGACCAGTAGTTTATTAATGAGAAGGTGATACAGGACAGGGAAGAGTGATCAGTTGTGTACAAACGATGAAATGGATATGAAGTACTTAAGTTTGTTGTCATAAACTTGTACATGCAAAAGGTATACCTGATATCCCTTTATAGGGTGAGCAAAGTAGGTGTAGCTTGCTGTCATAAACTTGGCCATGCAAAATTTGTACCTGATATCCCTTTATAGGGTGAGCAAAGTAGGTGTAGCTTGTTGTCATAAACTTGCACATGCAAAAGGTATACCTGATATCCCTTTATAGGGTGAGCAAAGTAGGTGTAGCTTGTTGTCATAAACTTGGCCATGCAAAATGTGTACCTGATATCCCTTTACAGGGTGAGCAATGTAGGTGTAGTTATACAAGTAGGCATCAGGCATGAGGACTGTATACCAGCCTCTTGTTATGCCATCCTCCCCAACCCACTCGTCACGACACTGATAATTGGTGTTTTCATGGTCCTCAACACAGAGGTTGAATCTGTATGGATCTGATGGCTGATGGGGGTAAACAGAACATCTCATTTTATCCATTTCTATTTTTGTTTCTCTGTGTATCATAATGAAAATTATCTTGTAAGTCATCTGACTTATCAGCAAAAGCTGCAATGTGATTAAGAAAGTGCAATATATTGTGGAGTGATGCAAAATTCATGCACATTTCTGCCCACTACTTCTGTATGGTCACTAAAAAGGAGGAAATCAATATTCAGAGCTTCTTCCAAGGTTTTCTAATATATAAAACTATACTCAAGCAATATTTTGCATTTCCTTGTAAATTTTCAGTTATAAAAGCAAGTTTTATGAGCTGATAATTTATAATAAGCAATGAAGAAATGAATTTCTGAAAAAAAAAACTGAAAAGAAACTTCTTGCATATATTATAAGCAGTGGTGTAAAATGGTTATATCTACTGTACCTGTCCTGGCATAGTAATAAATATCATAAGATAGCAATTCGAATGGTAGAACAGAATTGATTTACTGTTCAATGATATTATCATGTTCAAAGAAAAAAATGCTTAGCGCCAATATAACCTTAAAGCAATTCTTGACAACACAGGAGATGTAAGCAACACAAGACTTGATTATGAGAGGAATATATCCATTAATTACTAAGGTACATGAAAAATTCATAAATGGATCATTATATAATGACTAAACGCACCTATGGTTTTTTGCAAGAATATGTTAACTAATTTTTGGGCTTTCTTTTATATGAAGCATATGCAACAACCTGTCTGATACTAGTTTACAGTGAGTAAGATTTACTTTTTCATATGTGAGGATTAAAAGTCGACAGTATTCTACACTATAGGTTTAAAAAATCAAACTACTTTCTTACTTGATCATTACTGCTATCTTCTTCTCTTAGCTCTAAAGATTTAGGTCCAGACGCTGCAGCTTCAGCCCGGAATGCTGCTAATTCAGCTAAAAGGTCAGCTGATGAAACAGAATTGCTAGCTCTTGTAAGTGGTGAAGCAAGTCGAATTGTACCAGAGGAGAAGGATGACGATTTTATTGGGCTGGCTGTAGTTTGCTTATTTGACACTGCAGAAGACTGGGATCCAAATGCAGATAAAGCTAATCGATTATTTTGTTTGTGTGAAAGAGATTGAAAATTCGTGCTAACAGGTGCCTGTATCTTTGACCCAGATACCTCTACTCTATCGGCTCCAGAGGAAAATGAAGAAAGACTTTTTCCGGAAGCTGATGAGTCTTCATTAATTACCACACTTCCAGTGGCATCATAACTATGATCTGCAGGGGTGAAATGAGAGATAACACTAGAAACTCGGTCAGGAGATTTCACAGAGATAGTACGAGAAAGAGACTTTCCACTTTTTGGAACAGGCTCAGCACGCAAGATTACAGGAGCAACTGGTGTGGGTGCTTCAACGGGAGCTGGAACAGAATGCACTGGGCGAACATCAAACTTTTTTGATGGAGCACTGGTAGATCCTTCATTAATAAGAACGCTACCAGTAGCATCAAAGCGATGATCAGCTGGTGTAAAGTGGGAGATTACACTGGATACTCTCTCGGGTGTTTTCACCGACACAGTTCTGGAGAGGGATTTCCCAGTGCTTGAGACAGGTTCAGCATGCAATACTACAGGAGCAACTGGGGCAGGTGCTACAGCAGGAGGTACAACAGGAGCTGGAGTGACAGGTGCTAGGCGTACAGCATTGAACTGTTTTGATTGAGAAACACTACTTGATCCCTGATTAATCAGAACGCTGCCAGTGGCATCAAAGCGATGATCAGCTGGTGTAAAGTGGGAGATTACACTGGATACTCTCTCGGGTGTTTTCACCGACACAGTTCTGGAGAGGGATTTCCCAGTGCTTGAGACAGGTTCAGCATGCAATACTACTGGAGCAACTGGGGCAGGTGCTGCAGCAGGAGCTACAACAGGAGCTGGAGTGACAGGTGCTAGGCGTACAGCATTGAACTGTTTTGATTGAGAAACACTACTTGATCCCTGATTAATCAGAACGCTGCCAGTGGCATCAAAGCGATGAACAGCTGGAGTGAAATGAGAAATTACACTGGATACTCGTTCTGGTGTTTTTATAGAGACAGTTCTAGAAAGCGATTTTCCAGTGCTTGGAACTGGTTTAGAACGCAAGACAAAAGGAGCAACTGGGGCAGGTGCTACAGCAGGGGCTACAACAGGAGCTGGGGCTACAGGTGTTGGGCGGGCATTGTCAAGTTTTTTTGATCGAGAAGCACTGGCTGATCCTTGATTAATCACAACACTGCCAGTAGCATCAAAGCGATGATCAACTGGGGTAAAGTGGGAAATTACACTGGATACTCTCTCATGGTGTTTTTACAGACACAGTTCTGGAAAGGGATTTCCCGGCATTTGGTGACTGTTCAACACGTAAGGCTACTGGAACAGCAGGTGAAGGAGCTCCTTTAGGAGCTGGTTCAGCAGTTGGAGATTGAACTGGGAGTGGTCTATTGAGATTTCTTTCACGAGGGGCATTAACTGACCCCTGATTAATAACAACGCTGCCAGTAGCATCAAAGCGATGATCAGCTGGAGTAAAATGAGATATTACACTAGACACTCTCTCAGGTGTTTTAACAGAAACAGTTCTGGAAAGGGATTTTCCAATGCTTGGAATTGGCTTAGCATGCAAGACTACTGGAGCAACTGGTGCAGCAGGAGCTACAACTGGAGCTGGGACAACAGGTGTTGGGAGTGCAACATCAAGTTTTTTTGAACGAGAGGCACCGGCTGATCCTTGATTAATAACAACGCTGCCACTGGCATCAAAGCGATGATCTGCTGGAGTAAAGTGAGATATTACACTGGATACTCTCTCAGGTGTTTTAATAGACACAGTCCTTGAAAGAGATTTTCCAGTACTTGGAGCTGGATCAGAGCGAACTGACACTGGTGCAAGAGATATAGAAGGAGGTGGAGAAGCTCTTACAAAGGTTTTTGATGGATTCCCTACATTAAGGTTTTTAGCTGATCCTTGATTGATAACAACACTTCCAGTGGCATCAAAACGATGGTCAGCAGGAGTAAAATGTGAAATAACACTGGATACACGTTCAGGGGTTTTCACAGAGACACTCCTGGAAAGGGATTTTCCAGTGCTTGGTATAGACTTAGCACGTAAGACTACAGGAGCAACTGGTGCGGGTAATACAGCGGGGGTTACGACACGAGCAGGGGTTACTGGAGTTGGGCGGGCTATATCAAGCTTTTTTGATAGAGAAGCACCAGCTGATCCTTGATTAATAATGACACTGCCAGTGGCATCAAAGCGATGATCAGCTGGAGTAAAGTGAGATATTACACTGGACACTCTCTCTGGTGTTTTAACAGACAAAGTCCTGGAAAGGGATTTTCCAGTACTTGGAGCTGGATCAGCACGAACTGCCGGGAGGAGCAACTAGAGCTGGAGAGGCTTTTACAGAGGCTCCTGATGGATTCCTTATATTAAGGCTTTTAGCTGATCCTTGATTAATAACAACACTGCCAGTGGCATCAAAGCGATGGTCAGCTGGAGTGAAATGTGATATTACACTGGATACTCTTTCAGGTGTTTTTATAGAGACAGTTCTGGAAAGCGATTTGCCAGTACTTAGAATTGGTTTTGGACGCAAGACTAATGGAGCAACTGGTGCAGGTGCTACAGCAGGGGCTACAAAAGGAGCTGGGGCAATAGGTGTTGGACGGGCAACGTCAAGCTTCTTTGATTGAGAAGCACCAGCTGATCCTTGATTAATAATAACGCTGCCTGTGGCATCAAAGCGATGATCAGCTGGAGTAAAATGAGAAATTACACTGGACACTCTCTCAGGTGTTTTGACAGACACAGTTCTGGAAAGGGATTTTCCAGTGCTTGGACTTGGCTTGGCACGCAAGACTACTGGAGCTACTGGTGCAGGTGATACAGCAGGAGCTACAACGGGAGCTGGGACAACAGGTGATGGGAGTGCAACATCAAGTTTTTTTGAATGAGAGACACTGGATGATCCTTGATTAATAGAAACACTTCCAGTGGCATCAAAGCGATGATCTGCTGGGGTAAAGTGAGATATTACACTGGATACTCTCTCAGGTGTTTTAACAGACACAGTCCTTGAAAGAGATTTTCCAGTACTTGGAGCTGGATCAGAGCGAACTGACACTGGTGCAAGAGATATAGAAGGAGGTGGAGAAGCTCTTACAAAGGTTTTTGATGGATTCTCTACATTAAGGTTTTTAGCTGATCCTTGATTGATAACAACACTTCCAGTAGCATCAAAACGATGATCAGCTGGAGTGAAATGCGAAATTACACTGGAGACTCTTTCGGGTGTTTTTATGGAGACAGTCTTGGAAAGGGATTTTCCAGTGCTTGGAACAGGCTCAGCACGCAAGACTAAAGGTGCAACTGGTGCAGGTGTGGCAACAAGGGCTGGAGCTATAGGTGTTGGGCGTACAACATTAAGCTTTTCTGATTGAGAAGGAATAGCTGATCCTTGATTAATAACAACGCTGCCAGTGGCATCAAAGCGATGGTCAGCTGGAGTAAAGTGAGAGATTACACTGGAGACTCTCTCAGGTGTCTTGATGGATACCGTTCTGGAAAGTAATTTTCCAGTATTTGGAGCTGGATTATTGCGAACAGATACTGGCTTAGGCGCTGAAGCAACAGGAATTGGAGTAATTCTTATTGGAGCCTGTGTCTGGGGACTTGTATTAAGAGTTCTTGGGCGTGGAGAATTTGTAACTTCATCATCAATGATAACACTGCCTCTTGCTTCAAAGCGGTGGTCTGCTGGAGTGAAGTGAGAAATAACATTTGATACTCGTTCTGGTGTTTTAACGGAAACTGTTCTCCTAAGGGATTTAGAAACTGCAGGTAAAACCTGTCTCTGTTGAGCTAAAGTAGAAGAATCAGCATTTGATGCATCCCCAAAATCTAACTGTGAACTTTGCTCTGCTGGTGAGCCTGAGTCTTTCGATATCAGCACGGAACCAACAGCATCAAATCTATGGTCTGCAGGTGTGAAGTGGGAGATGACATTCGATACCCTTTCTGGTGTTCTTACAGAAACTGTTCGACTTAAAACCTGTAAAAAGAATATAAAATGTAATGGGGAATTCATCTCAAACGTGTTTCTTGAGGACAAAATAAGTTCAATGCGATGACATATTTCAAAAGCCAATCTAATGATTATACAATTATGGCTTCCTCAACTATCAATACTGTACTCACCTCGCC
The DNA here is from genome assembly GCA_037179515.1 of Halocaridina rubra. Lineage (NCBI taxonomy): Eukaryota > Metazoa > Arthropoda > Malacostraca > Decapoda > Atyidae > Halocaridina > Halocaridina rubra. Next base: position 2,093 of record JAXCGZ010015927.1, on the reverse strand, counting down.
ATCATTCAAGGAAGATGGACGCTTTTCTCCAAGTACGCACGTGGCCAGGACCAACACGAGGACCTTGAATATAAAAGAGCTTTCTGAATACAGATGTCATTATGAAGCATTAGTCAAGTACTCAATTTGTAAAATAATGTATTACTATTTGTATCATTATTATCAATGACTTTCTGGAGACTGCTCATTTTCCATTTAAAGAAGTCAAGAGTTGTTCCAATCTCTCTGTAGAACATTATATGTGCAATTGGTAACAGAATATTATGCTGGTGGACCAATTGTATATAAAATTTACTCTTGGTTGTTGTATGCTATTTCAGGTGTCACTATTACTCCCCTTTCATATGGGAAGGGAGACACAGGATGTAGTTGGAGAATTAAGGAAGAATGCCCCTTACCAAAAACCCTCCTGTGGGCTTGAAAACAGATTTGTCATCCATGGATTCGAGTACAATAATCACCGCGATACCGCAGTCCCCATATTCACTTCTTGGGCAAGTGTACTCTTTTTCATATACTTCTCTTACTTCATTATGATTCTATTAAGATAATTCTGAGTCTGTTATTTTATGAGCACTATTTTCATGAAATCTGGGGAAAGTGATATTGCAGTGCATAGAATGCTCGACTTGAGAAGTGAATAACCCCTGTTCCTACCCATTGCGTTAGGAAGCGCATCTAGCTTTTATTCCCTAGCTCCAACCTGTCTCTGTCCACAACCATTCCAGTGAGGAGTAATAGTAAAACATTAAATATCAAACAACAACGACATATATATTCGTGATATCTAGCTCAAGTAAGAGAGCTGTAAGATTAGTTGAAAACATAATTCATAAAGATGCTACTGGTTATTTCTCTCAACATTTGTGGAGGATTATGCAATCAACCAAACGGAAAATCTCACACAAATATCATGTAAGTTAGAGGTTGCGTCTACCATGTTCTTGTCCAGAGAGAGAGGCAAGATTAAGCCAGCTACTTAAAGGATGTGTCTGACATGTCTTTTGTCTAGAGAAATAGAAAAGATTTAAGTCAGCTGTTTAATGGTTGTATCTGTCATGTTTTTGTGTCCAGAGAGAGACAAGAGCTAAGCCAGATGTATATAGGATGTGTCTGACATAGCTTTTGTCCAGAGAGACAAAGACTTTGGCCAAATGATATGCCTTTTGTCTAGAGAGAGAAAAAAAAAAGATTTAAGTCAGCTGTTTAAAGGTTGTATCTGTCATGTTTTTGTGTCTGACATAGCTTTTGTCCAAGGAGAGACAAGAGGTACGTCAACTGTTTAAAGGATGTATCTTACATTATTTAGTCCAGAGAGAGACAAGAGATAAGACAACTCTTCAAAGGTTGTATCTGACATTATTTTGGTCCAGAGTGAGACAAGAGATAAGACAACTCTTTAAAGATTGTATCTGACATTATTTAGTCCAGAGAGAGACAAGAGATAAGACAACTCTTTAAAGGTTGTATCTGACATTATTTTGGTCCAGAGAGAGACAAGAGTTAAGACAACTCTTTAAAGGCTATATCTGACATTATTTTGGTCCAGAGAGAGAGACAAGAGATAAGACAACTCTTTAAAGGTTGTATCTGACATTATTTTGGTCCAGAGAGAGACAAGAGATAAGACAACTCTTTAAAGGTTATATCTGACATTATTTTGGTCCAGAGAGAGACAAGAGATAAGACAACTCTTTAAAGGATGTATCTTACATTATTTAGTCCAGAGAGAGACAAGAGATAAGACAACTCTTCAAAGGTTGTATCTGACATTATTTTGGTCCAGAGGATACAAGAGTTAAGCCAGCCAGAGAGTATCAAGTCTCATTCAAAGTGTAAAGGACACGATGCCTAAACTCATAAGTAAGAAAGAGCATCTCGTAGTTTTAAGATATTCTCTACTTTATTTAATTCTTTTTCTACAATTTAAGAGTCTCTGTTTGTTCTCATTCCTGGGGTGGACACAAACAGATTGGAGCCATGGAATGTCTGGCTGGATGACCTTCCTAGCATCCTGCGGTGACCTCGATTGTAGGGCATATACGTCGGGTATTCTAACTGGATACTACGATACCTAACTATAGTCTTGATTA
>JAXCGZ010015926.1:22500-38862 GCA_037179515.1 Halocaridina rubra | reverse complement strand
ACATACAGTCTAAAATGGTAGGAAAAGCCCATTAAATAAAACAACGAATATATATATATATATATATATATATATATATATATATATATATATATATATATATATATATATATATATATATATATATATATATATATATATATATATATATATATATATATATATATATATATATATATATATATATATATATATATATATATATATATATATATATATATATATATATATATATATATATATATATATATATATATATATATATAAAGTAATTATTAATTTCGTGACCTTTGAGAAGGTGGCCAGTTAAGGGTCACGAAATTAATAAGTACTTTTTATATATACATGGCTTACTAGGTTTAATATAAGAATTAGTCTTGCTAGACTGATTAGGAGTGCTGAATTTCTTTCCTTTCTGATAATTGGGTCTAGAATCACCACAATTAGAAGTATCGCTATTTTGTGATTTACTCATAATACTATGTACAGACTGAGAATTACTGGAAGAGCCACCAAAATCTGTAACATCCTGTGACGCAGCCTCTCTAGCAGAAGCTATTTCAACTGCAATAGTTAATTAAGCTCTCCGGGTCGCTGTCATCCCTTAAGCCCCGAGTCGATAAAACGATCATGAAGCATTTCAACTAAATTAAAACCAATTTCACAAGTCCTAGCACAAGCTTTAATACCTGCCACATAACTGGATATACTCTCACCTGCCTCATGCTTGTGACTATAAAACTTAAATCTCTCATAAATGACCACGACCTGTGGCGGAAATGCAATTTCAGTGCCGTAACCAATTCATCATAATTGCAGTCTTCTGGTTTCTTAGGAGAAACTAGGTCCTTGAATAGGCTAAATATCTTTGGATCAATTAGGGCTAAGAAAGTGCAATCTTTCTTCTCGTCTTTAACAGAAATTGCCTTAAAAAAAATCCACTCTAGTAGAATAACTCAAAATTCTAATCTGCTTCTTTAAACTCGCCAATACTTCCTATCACTGCCATACTGACTTCCCAAATATCAGAAAATAAAAAAAATAAAAAAATAAACGTGGCGCAATTTTGTTAGAAAATTACGAGGATTCAGTTTTGAAATACATAGGTTTAGGCTAACATACCGAGATGCAAAATAGTAAATAGGGTTAGGATAAAAGGTAAATGACCAAGCTTACCTTTAGGACACCGTAGATTATCATAGGTAATGTTTAGGAAAGGCTAACGACAATCCCGTCCTCGTCGCCAAAAATATGTTATAACCCTAGGGGTAAATATATGTAATTATACAACTCATAAATAAACAGCCAAGCTTAGAAATATCAAACTTACCAAATTACCATATGGTACCGCTGAGCACATGGTTAGGTGCCGGCGAATAGGTTAGGTACAGATTGACCCTGAAAAAACAAAATAACAACAAATTGCTAGTCACCAAGGTTAGTAAATATTAATACATATAAATAGGACCTATTAATTAAAACCAGAGAAATAACTTCCCTTAAATTTAGATGTTCAAGACCTAGAAATCCAATAACACATCAGTAACACAAAGTTAAGCACCCAAACTTCGAATGTGTAAATAGAAGTTCCAAGATCTTCTTATAATTTCTTAACAGATAGTAAGCGAGGTACAATACTGTGTTTATCTATTAAGGTACATACAGTATAGTATAAAATGTCAAGCGCATTTAAACCTAGAAATTAACAAGCTAAATTATTATTATTATTATTATTATTATTATTATTATTATTATTATTATTATATTATACAAAAACTAAAACATTTACTGGAAAGAAACAATGTGTTTACTTTTCAAGTTACTACAAATATAATTAAAATATCAAAACTTAAACTAAATTAGATAAAGAACATAATATATTATTTCAGCATAGAACAGTGGTTGGTGTAGATCTCCACTCAAGGATATGTGGATTGGGTCATGAAAGACCCGTAGGGGGATATTAACAAGACAATGTTAACGATTGACAAAAAGTAATATAATTCAATGAACAAATAAATAAAGCAAGTTATTTTATTTTAAATACGTTAATAACTTTTACTAACACTGCATACCAAATAATTTATATACTTAAAATCTTAAATCAAAACCATTAAAAATTTAGTGTTTTAATAGGATGGCAAATAGTCTGTGCACAGGGCTCTGAGTCATATGATAACTTCATGCTACAACCTAAACCCAAAAGAGCTCAAATTAATGATCATACCATTAATAATGTTAAAGTCACATTATATATCAAAGAAATAGCCAAATAAAGATTATAATTAAACAGAGAATCTTTAACGTCTACAAAGTCTTAACAGGTAACTCGTAATTAAAATTTCGCCGCAATACAAATTAACATTAACGTCTAATATTACATCTAGTAACTGTATGAGTAAAGGCCCTAATATACATCTCTGAAAAAAATAAATCTATGGACTTCGACACTAAAATTATAACTTCTTATTCATTTCATTAATTTATTAAGTGCAACTAGTCTTTCTGATTTCTTTTAAATAATATTGTAACAGTAGCAATGGTTGTGTATCCAGCTCTTGCTTAAACAGATCTAAGACTCACATACCTCTCAAGTAAGAGACTTCGAGTAATTCATCACCCTGTAGATTAGAGGTAATTATGCAGCTATTCTTTGAGCGTTTCTAATATTTCTGTACTTTCATACTATAGAGACCAAAGGCATTTCCCAGATGGGGTTGAATTACTGCTAAAATATAGGATATATTTTTCTTTCTGATTTACTTCAATGAATGTTTATTTTGAGATGTGCAAACAAAAAGGTATAAAGTATAGAGGAAACTACGTACCACAATTAGTCCCCATTTGAATGGAGATGGATACAGACCTATTAGAGTTTTGGGATTAAGGCTAAAGGCACTTCCTAACTCCTCATTTTGGGATCGAACTCACATTGGTTGCTTCGATAAATGCTACATTTATGTAGTACCTTAAAATAGTTCTTTTTCAGTACAGTCATCCATATCTATTTTCATAGTCCATCCATATACCAAAGCCATATTCCCCCTTGTAGAGGGGGGTGGCTGAGTCAAAGAAATTACTTTGACTTTTTTATATGACAAGTCATTATCAATATGTGAAAATTTTCATTTAATATCATTAATAAAATCCATGCACAACACGTGGATCAAGACTGCCTTGGGAATAATCCGGAAATATCGTCATAATAAACTTATGTAATTCATTGATACAGAAGCGTAGTGTGCAGTATATTTGATTAACATACAGTAATTTACAACTAAAGATATTCAGTAGAGTTCTATTATGTAGCAGTAAGGCATCAAGGAAGCATAGGTTCATCACACCCAACCCATTTTCACCCCTCTACTTCCACTAGTAGTTGTATTGTAACACATCAAGAAGTTCATGGAAAGGAAAAATGAAAGTTTCCTCTCCAAGCAGGAACAATTTATATTCTTTAAATACTTGTTTCTGTAAAATAATATCCGTTTAAGAATCCTTCAGAGTACCAAAGAGCATATTTGCTCAAACAAGGCATTACGCTTAGCAAAAAATATAAGGTAATCAAATAACCCAATACTGTCGTGAGTTTTTTCTTCACAAACTACTGAATAATAGATATGTAAAGGATAGTAAAACAATATTTCTGAGTTAGAAACTATCTTTTAAGTTCTCTGGTACAGTTTACATGAGAAGTGATGGCTTACACAAACTCTCTGACAGTCACTAACAGCTCAAGAAATTACTGGAGTATGAATTTTTCTAGATTTTTGTATTTTTTTTTCTAAAAATTACAATCTTGAGATCACATATTAAACCACTTTCCTTTGTACACATTACATAAAAACACTTTCAGTGATTCATTTATAAGTGCATAAATCTATCTTCATAATAAAAATTACGCTTCACTTTAGCTTCATTATACTTGACGGTCAACAGAGTATGTATGAAGCCTTTAAAAGACTTAGATTTCAGAGGAATATGAAATGCTCTGTGAAGAATAAAAAAAAAATAAAATAAGAATGCTTAATCATAGATAGGAACACAGTTGAATGAGGATTTACGAAGCACTTGCTCGTCGAGACCGACGACTAAATAATAATAGGACAATAACATGAAATGTCGTACCATATATCTCCTGAAACCTAAGTCTATATAATAGCCAGGATGAGGTTTGTAACTCCATCGTCCCACACCAAACCCAAGCTCGTAACATTTTGTCGCCTGGGACTGTGGGATGGAGCCGGTCAATGCGGTGGTGTAATGTATATCCTACAGGTCATGATGGTGAAGACAGAGCTAGGGATTAAAGCTTAGACAATGCGCAGGACTCTAGGGGCGAGACCAGGTGAGATAAATAAAACGACATTTTTCTGTACACAGCTATTTACACAAAATCAGGCTGACAGGCACACAGGAGTACCTATAAATAAATGCATTAATTCGTCTAGACAGTAAATCACCCATTAACCTGTGCAGCCAGAAATATCACACTGCATTCACAACAACACTCAAGAGAAATTTCTTGGGACTCGCTCGCACTTACACAAAAATGCACATACTTCCCTCCCATTGCTGTCTGAATATTAATCATGGGAATATTATCAAGTGAGAAATAACTTCACAAACAATGCTGTGACATACGTTCAGATGGATTCAGCATCTCTCTTTTCATAAAGATCTTGGCAGAGAGGTATTTACATGCGACTGGGGACCTACAGAGATACATGCTTCTCTTCATATTGTTTTGGGTCTAAAAACTCCCAACAAACAACATGGACTAAAATTGCAAATTCCTAATCAAGACAATATGTTGCTAAATTGCAAAACTGTCAATTTGATGTCAAAGTTGATTTTGGAATAATGCTACTGTGGACATCTTTGCATAGCCACATTAAAAATAATAATGATAATTATAATAATAATAATGATAATAATAATTCTACTGAACTTGTCAACCTAACTACTCACTGGGATATTCTTCATGGAGTCCTTGGAAGCTGAAACATGAATAATTTGTTCTACTGTGAAATATACAGTCCTTTAGCATCTCCCCACGTGAGGATACATCATACACAGTATATCCAATTGTGTTACAAGTATAAAACACCACAGAAGATAAGTCTCTCAGGCTCTCCAAAGCAGCCATTAAAAATGCTACTGCTCTCCCCGCAAGTAGCACTAAAATACTTGCACCATACACTAGCTCCTTTCAACTCATAAGATTACTTTCACTATTGTCCTCAACAACAAAGTTAAAAATATCTTTCAATGTATCACTGTGGTCGTTCTGCTTCAGATATCACTGGCTCTTCTGTAAGAACTAATAATGTGCATTTTAACTGTGTTCACATCACATAAAAAAACATGTATCACTGGTCTCTCCTCTGGCAACCCATTACTCTCTCTTGAAGACTGTGAAATACAAGCCACTAAAATCAGCATTTATGTGCATAAAAGTCTCCTCTATTCAGTAAATATCACAGTTCTTCTACTCATTTTTATTACCGTTTTGCATACCGTACTATAAATGATTCGTACGTCGAATCTTAAGATCACAAACGCAGATAATCTTTTTATCCAAGCACCTGAATTCTTTCTCATTGTCTTTCACTAGCTTTTCCTGAGCTTTTCTTTACTCAAAAAGTGCCAGTATATCGTCAGCATCATGAGCAGATGAAAGTCCAGCACCTGCAGGAGTGTTGCCAGCTCCCTGTCCTTGAGAGGATGCACCAGAAGAGGGCGGAGTGTTATAATCAGGCTGTTCTAAGTAGGAAAGTAATTCCAAAGGATCCATGGGGTCTACACCACTATTAAATACCTGTCAAAATGGAGAAAAGACTTTAGAGCTGAATAATACTTTTAAAAAAGCTAAGTACAGTATATACTCTGTATAGTTTTCATTCCCTACTTTGCAGCCAAACACTTCCTTGACGGGATGATTATGGAAGAAGGCCTTCAGGCTCTCCATGTTCATATATATCTCCTTTCAATAAAACTTGATTTCTGACATTTACCTTTCTTTTCCACCCAACCTTAATTGGGGGTTTTCTCTATCTATGCCACGCATCAATGAATTGCTTTGACTCTTTTTACATATTCATTGTTATATTTTTTTCACAATGCCAAACCACCGAATTGAGCTCTACTAAACTCTTTCAATAATCTTACAATATCCTCATTATCCTGTTGCACTGCAAGTCCCTCTATGCATCCCCATTTCAACAACCTGAAGTCTGATTCTTTGTAATTAATTATATCTAAAGCCAGAGCTAAAAGCGTTAAAAACTCAGCTAAATCACACCCTAAATTACCAAATACTATATGTAAAATTGACATATCTAATGTAAAAATACATGATGTTTTTAAGATAAGTAGAGGAGGTATGAAGCACATTATATAAAGCACTCAAGCATGCTAAATTAAATACTTCACTGCTAATGAAAACATTATATGTGATTGGGTATACAAAAAAAAAAAAAAATAAATAAACCCAAAAATACAAAACAAATTTGAAAAAAAATCAGGATACTGTACTTACATCTAAACTATCTTGACCAGATCCGTCTGCATCTAAGGGGTCAAAACTTAACGTAGGAAGGTCACCGATTTCATTGCATGTATTGTGCGTCTCTGCAGTGCTAGTACTGTTTGTATTGGTGCTGTTGTTGCAAGGGTTACTACAAGTACCTGTGCAAAATGGATATAGGTATAAAGAATTTGCTTCAACAGCATAATAACTACTGTATTAGCTTGATATCATGACTATGGTAATAAAATGTCATTAAAGAGTTACTATATGAAGTTAGCAAAGCTAAATTGGTATATTCATATCTTAACAGAAAGAGAACAAATAAATTTCAGGATCATCAGCTTTTATTATAACAGAAACACTGTATTAAAAAATAACAACTCGTGAATAGTTCCTTCATAAATCTTAAGATTAAAATATTACAATACTTACTTGCTGATGGGACACTGGGTGGACCTCCCACTCCCCCAGGAGTGTGCGGTGTATGTGGCGTATGAGGTGTGTGTGGAGTATGAGGCAGGCCACTCCCACTGTTTACACTGGTCTGCTAGGAGTAAATATCAAAGACTATCATTGCTGCACATAATCAGGTAACAAGATAAAATAATACCAATATACAGTCCTAAGACACACAATTCTCTAGCTTACATCTTCTATCAATGGTTTGCAAAACGACTTTCCGCACACTGCTGTTCATATCATCTGCTCAGCAATACTATGTATGTATGTGATACATCTACTTGTAACTATCAGATGGATAAAACATCATTATCCATGAGTGATACATCTACCTGAAACTATCAAAACGTTACACAAAGAATAGACACTGAGTTGAAGGGTGTAATTACCTGTGCTGATGATGAGGCTGGTGTAGTGGATGAAGTGGTGGCTGTGGCAGTGGTAGTGGAGCACAAAGACTGTGATGATGATGATGATGATGATGAGGTGGTAGTGGTGGTGGAGGATGCTGCAGATGGGGCAGCTAAGGTGGAGGTGGAGGTAGTGGTGGAGGAGGTAAGTGGTGGCCCCATATGAGGTACCATCTGGTCCTTCACAGATTTTTCCATTGCACCTAAAGGATCCATCTTGTTTACGGATTCACTAAGTTGGGATAAGGGTCCACCACCACTTGTAAAGTCTGGTGAGCTCAGATCAAACTGGGAGGTGGATCGTGACATACCCGGTCCATTCCCATTGTTGCCCATGCCCATCATGTTCATCATTGACCCATTGTTGATACCTGGGAAAATAAAATCAGGGAAGGTTTCAAAATCTGCTGACATTTTACTCCCATTAGATTTCAAACTGTTAGCCAAGGTAAAAATGTTATTTTATGCAGTTATTGATGGCATGCATTTCATATTTTATCTATCAACTGTTAAACAGAGCAAATTAATTCTACACCTGAACACTCATGAGCTAAATGTACATTTCACAACTTACTGTTCATATCAGGAGGTACATAAGGACTCATAGACTGTCCCATATCTATATTGCTCATGGTGGGCAAAGTCATACTTCCAGGAGACATGGCTTTGTTCCAACGCTTCATGCAAGCTTCTGCATCTTCATCTTTAACCCCTGGGGTGCCAGGCATCCCTGAGGCACTAGTTACTCTCCAAGATGCAGTAGAGTCCATCGTAACTTCATCAACTGGAGAGCTAGCTAAGGTAGTGATGATGCCCCAGATGTATTGGTCAACTTCCAGACCCTCTAAATATGCAGTTTTGCTTTGATAAAGAAAAATAATACACAAGTTATAAATTTATTCTATATCTTGCATGATAATCAAAGAGTATTAATCAAACATATTTTGAAACATTCTGATCCCCTCACATATCAAAGCTACTGATATTTAATGTTAGCTTTAAATTTGAGAAAAAACTCATTAAAAATTACAAAACAAAAGTATCAAGTAATAATGAAAAGAAAATTCTGAATGTTAAGGGTCATTTTGAAAGGTTCATAACAGTGAATAAAAAACTTACTTGCAGACTGGACATCGCCAAGACCCTCTCTCACAGTTCATTTGAAGATATGATTCGAGATCAAAACACTGTATATGTTTGCAGTCGTGGCCTCTTGCAGGAAGAGTTATTCGTTTAAAAGTAATCGGACATTTTAGGGATATTTTGATAGCTGTTTGTTCAACTCCATCACCTTCTGAACTACTGAGGGAACCACCATTAGTGGCAGCAACCGAATTGAAGTTTCGCTTGATTTTAGTAACGCAGTGTTCAGCCGGTAACATTCTCTTGCGTAGTAGGCCTTGTAGTACTGACCTGACACTTGGTCTATGCACTAATTGGAGTACAAAGAGATGTGACTGGAAGAAAAAATCATACAATTAGTATCATGTAATGAAAATAAAGGTTTAGAATTTATTTGTAATGCTCATTTGCATAAAAACCCCATCATACAATTTGACCATATACTTGTAATTAGGGAATTTGTTGATACAAAAAGCTTTACGAATACATGGAGTCACTTACACAACAGCATGCTGTAACTGTGATCTGAATGGTGTTTCTCCCGGGCTGACAGACACTCTTGATGTATAAAGGCTTGTGAGAAGTTTTTTGTTCCCCACGATCAATGCTCAAAGGTGTTGCGTTGACTGATACCTGAACACTTGCAGGCCAGTTCGTATTCATTTGTCTGTCTTCATGATGGAAACATTTTAACTGCAATTCTAAATCGGATCTGTAGAAAGAAAATTGCATTTTAGAGATGAAGAGTTACTGAATATTGAACTGCATGCGAACATCTTCAAAAGCTCAAAACGAGTCTTCAGTGCGTGCCAGGTCTTAACAGGCATAACAAAAAAAAACTTTGTATTATTCACTTTCTATCAAGTCATACCTGAAAAATCACCATATCTGTCATATCATACCTGAACATTAATGTTTGATATACAGTAGGTTTGAGATGGAAGACATGATTGGAAACAGCAAGGTTATGCTCCAATCTGAAAGGCTGGAGAACAATCCCGTCTCTAACTGGGAAAGTCAGCCTGAGTTCATCATCTTCTGCAAAGAAATATTGACACTGTAACTACTTTGCTTAGAATAGTTGAAAACAACACAACATAACAAATGAGTTTAGCATGTTTCTTAGAAAAAGAAGGAATTACTTTTATATAGATCTAAGAATATCTTCAAGAAATTCAGCATGACCTATATCATTGTATGCATAAATTGAAAAATTACACAATATATAAGATGTGCGTTTCATTCGCAAAAAATATGGTACTTACTCTGAGGGATCTGCGGTTTCAATTCTGATAAGTCGGGTTTGACATCAGGTTGATTAGCGTATGGTGGGCTCATGTATGGGGTTAATGGAGGTGTTGGGTTACCAGGGATGGGCGAGTGCTGATAGTTGCTACCAACATTTCCAACACTGCCAACACTGGCTGATGCCGCTGTCATGTTTCTGCTTTTAAAAAAGAGGAAACAGAATTAAATAAGATAGCAAATAAAATTTAGCATAAAAAAGTATGATGGAAAATTTACAAGACAAATCTCAATAGAAAACAATACTGTACAGTAATATGAACTAATAAATTAATTATTTTCTTTTTAATTGTGAGTTTTTTAATTGCAAGGTGATCATAAAAATGGTGTCCATACAATTACGTTTATTCTTACCTTGACATATTGTTCATGCCAGAATTCATATTCCCCATTCCAGCGTTCATGTTGCCCATCCCTGAACTCATGTTGCTCACAGCATTGGTGTTCATCTGGCTGGTCATGGTCATTGAACTGGTCATCGACGTATTCATAGTGGTGTTCATCGTATTCATTCCACCGCTGTTCATCGAATTCATTGCTCCACTATTCATCGTGTTCATTCCAGTATTCATACTGCTCATGCCGGTGCTCATGCCAGAGTTCATGGCGCCACCGCCGGCCCCCGTCATGCCAGCAGAACTCATAGTGGTCATTGTCATGCCCCCCATCTGAGGGGCCATGCCACCCATACCACTGGCCATAGTGCTACCCATACTATTCATGCCATTCATACTATTCATTCCATTCATACTGTTCATCCCATTCATGGGGCCCATTGGTCCCATGTCGTTGTACTGATTACTGAAATTGTTGTACTGTTGGTTATAAAACTGGCCCTGGTTAAAAGGGGGTCCCCCTGGTACACAAGGACCACCTGGTCGCATGGTTGGTCTCATACCTTGACCTGGGGGAAACTGGGAGGGTAATGGTTGTTGTACTGGGTATCCTCCTCCTCCTCGGATAGCCATTCCCATCCCCTGTAAAAAATAGAAATGAAGAACATTTTACTTCATAGCAATGAATTAAATAATAAAAGGTAAAAACAATCACTATTGTAAATGATATAAAAATTGCAACAGAAGTAGTTATGAAAAATAATAATCTCATAATATTTTCTATTAGGTAATAACTGAGGACATATGTTTACAAAAGCACAAGGAGAATTTGTAAAAACACTGAAAGAGAAACAAAAGTCAAAGTTTGAAGTATGATACTGGCTAAGGCATAATTAATTCCTTAGTAACTAAGGTAAACTCAATAGGCAACAGGGCCAGTACAGCTCATGAATCTCTTGGTCGTGAAAATTTATGAAAAAAAAAAATTGTTCTCTGCCCATTGTGGACATTAAGACCATTAATTTCCTTGGTTTGCCATTACAAACTTCTATAAACACAAGATATGGAGTCAGAAAAGTAGTATATCAAAGCTATTAATGTTTAGAGAAAGTGACAATTTTTTTTTTTACTTAATCACTATGAAAAACGAAAAGTAACAACTTTAATTCAAAAGTTTCCGTATATACAATTACAACATCACAACTGGGAATGAGTCATTTATTATACAATCCTTTTATTCAACAAAAATAAAACTACATTTCCGGTATACCCTATGGTTGAAAATATAACAGTCCAAATATAGCAACAATAAGAATGCTGGTACTGTATATATTTTACAAGCTATACATAAACATTTCATATCAAGAGCATCATCACATGGTTTGCCATTTTGTGTGGCACAATTAATCCCTAGTTAAATGGGGGAGAACACAAACCAGTTGGACAAGTGGATTCAGGGCTGCAAGCCCTTTTTAACACCCAGCGGTGTGCACAAACACAGATAATAATAATCCTAGTAATCTAGCAAACCTAAATTAATCCATGTTAATCTAATGTAACGTAACCTAAAAATGTGTGCAAATGAATATTCCAATTTATAGGGTTATAGTAAATTAGGATATTATTTTCAGACATTGCATGAGGCTGAGTGGTAACTCTTGTGACTCTGATTCTTCATTTTGTGGGTCTGAGGCCCACAATCGTCTGAGGTTAGATAGGGCATTTACTCAGGGTACCAATCGTACTTCCAAAAACCAAAGTCCTTTGCAAGAAAGCACCTTAGTAGATAAAGGGAGTCATGGGACTTAAAACCAATCACCAATTTCAGTGACACGGCCTGCTATTTTTAGTCCGAGACTATATTTTTTCTAATTAGATTGTTTGTGGTTTGATTTAAATTCATTGGGCCTTCTTTCCAAGGGAAAATGCCATAAGTGGGGGGCTTAGGGGAGCACAGCCCCATTTGTTAAGATAGGATAACATTATTGTAATGGGTTAGGTTCGGATTTATATTCAAGCGCCTCGACCCAGAAACCCAAATTGTTCCATTTTCCTCCTTATTGTTACACTGTTCTGGAATTGGATAGTAGATTTATCTCAGAAAACTCTCATTTTGACATAATTAAAACTCCAATTAGCTTGAATCAAGTAAAATAACATAAGAAAAACATGAACATAGTTTTAAACTCGGGATATAAAGATAAATGTTTACTTCCACACTCCCAGCTAGTAAAATGAGACCAAAAAACTTGGGGAAAAATAGCGGATCTTGTAAAGATAGGTAACCCCTCAGAGCTTAAATAATCTCGTAAATTGTTAGGTTAGGTGACTAGCCTTGTAAATATGAACCCTAGAGAGCCCTGGGGTTACTCTTCTTTACAAGATCCGAAATATATAAAACAAAATACACATATTTCAGTTATCAACTGTTTTCTCAACAGAAGGTGAACAAACCTAACTACCGTAACCAAACCCAACTTAAAATTATACTAAATCTCATTAGATTTTCCCTAAATAGATGTATGAAGGAAAATAAAAATTGACCTAAACCGGGTGTAAAAACGACCAAGTACAAAGTAATTAATTAATTTACCTATATTGGTAAGTTATAAACTAAATCCAAAATATCTGAACTCTTTCTGTGAACTTTTATAATGTAAACGAACACGTTTAGAAGATTTTCAGGAATACCTCCACACTATTTACACAAACTGTAAACAACCCCCCCCCCCCATTCCCACGTTTACGGGGGTCATCCGCTATGATGTAGATATCTCTGTACATTGAATTTATATTAAACAGAATAAGCTGTTCAGATTTAATTTTATATAAGTTAAAATATTAGACTTGAGGGCTTTTTAACATTCTTCTCAAAAAATTTGTTCGTTATAAAACTTTGCTATGAACCAAACTATCCAATAGCTCAGTGGTTAAAACACTAGACTAGCGAAGTGACAAACTCGCGTTCGAACCCATCGCGGAGCGTTAGGAACGGCGCGCAGCCTTAATTTCTCAGCTCCAGCCGGTCTATGTCCAACCCCAAATTAAACAAATTCGCGGTAATATTCGGCTATAATCTTTAGTATTTTTTAATTAAACTCCAAATTCACACTGCATTTGATTAATTAAATATACAGGCCTAAAGAAGATACAATTTCATTTGATAGCTTCCAAACAAGATGATACTAAATAACTCAAGTGATTACCTAATTGTGATTACCTAATTGTGTTTACGGAAAGAGCCCAAAGCTCGTATCTTCCCGTCTCCTCATCGGTTCCATTTTATACTTAGTGATACTTATCATACCTGTCCTTAAAACTATGGATTGAGATAGCATTAACTACCTCCTCGCTTAGCGAATTCCAATTATCAACTACTCTTACACTGAAAAAGTATTTCCTTACATCCTGCGAAGAAGTTGTGTGTGTGTGTGTGCGTGTAATAACCGATATCTTACAATTAATGTATAAAGAAAAGATAATATTTAGAGAAATCTCTAGAAAAATTTCATTATTATACCTTTTTCTTATCCAAGAATAATGAAGTGATTTTTAAATGGAGAAGAATAGTCAATGCTACTATACCCAAATGTCAAATCACAACCCAACCCAACCTAACCTAAAGAAAGACTTGAAATAGTGCAATAAAAGTAGGACTTCAATTCTCTCTCTCTCTCTCTCTCTCTCCTCTCTCTCTCTCTCTCTCTCTCTCTCTCTCTCTCTCTCTCGTGACGTAGGCATCATTTTGACAGGCAGGGAAATGGAAAAGAGATGATGTGCCCGAAAATCAGATCGAGATAATATCTCGTTTTTCATACCTAGCGCCACACTCAGAACTTTGGATGGAGAAGAAAATGAAAATAATAATAAAGGTGTAATGCATGTAAATGCATTTTTATTTTCTAAATACTTAAAAAGTTTTATATCAAATCAAGATCTATCAATATATATATATCCCAAATCTATCGCTCCTTTTATCTATGCATCTTTTAATCTCAAGTGTTTAAGACAGTGTCCCATAAATTCAAAACAGTATCTGCCTTTCACTCTATTGAGAGAGAGAGCCCTGATAAGTGCTTTATTTATAAAAAATAACCTGTGACGGAACAATGCAAAAATTGGGAGTTCTAATGAAATCAGTCTCTGCTTTTAAATCTTTTAGCAAAATTAATAATAATAATAATAATAATAATAATAATAATAATAATAATAATAATAAAAATAATAATAATTCTTTCGCTGCGATAAGGTCAAGAATTCATGAGAACTTCATATTATTTTTATGGTTTCGTCAACTGCTATTTTTTTATGTAATCTCTCTCTCTCTCTCTCTCTCTCTCTCTCTCTCTCTCTCTCTCTCTCTCTCTCTCTCTCTCTCTCTCTCCATAAATGGGAGTGAGTGAGTGGTGGGTTGTCTCAATTTTGCACTGATTGGACTTGGTATCGAGCGGTTGGATGGGGAAAGAGAGGAAGTGAATGAGTTTGTGAAGAAGAAGAAGAAGAAGAAGAAGAAGAAGAAGAAGAAGAAGAAGAAGAAGAAAATAATTAAAAATTGATGGAAAGAGGGTGTTTTGGGAGATGTTTGTGGTTAAGAAAATCAACAGAGTTTGAAGATGAACAATTATGCTGCTAACCTTTTCGACAAGTGATGAAACATTTCCTTCAGTTTTAGAGTAGTAGTAGTAGCAATAATGGTAGAAGTAGCAGTAATAATAATAATAATAATAATAATAACTTACCTGTGGGTTCATTTGTCCCATCTGGCCCATGGTAGGAGGAGTGAACTGGCCCTGAGCTGCTCTCTTCTGGGCCATGAACATCGCGGGATTTGGATAGGGCCCCGCCCTGCCTCCACCTGGCCCACTTCCGGGCCCCATCCCTCTCTGGTACATCATACTCATGCTGGGCTGCTCAAAAAAAAAAAAATCTTAACATCACATAAGAATAAATAAGTTTCATATTTTTCCAGGTAATATATATATATATATATATATATATATATATATATATATATATATATATATATATATATATATATATATATATATATATATATATATATATATATATACTCAACAAAACTAAAAGTATTTCCCAAAAACTTAAGAATAAATATTTAATATGTACATCAACATCAACCAATATGAAAACTGTAAATTTAAGAGCAATTTTACGCAAAATTAGCAAAATACGCAACAACTCGAAAAGAGCGAAAAGTAGGTCAAATGGTACGAAAGCTATTGATAGCAACGAATCAATATGACAAGTCGAGATTTGTTTGTGTATGTGCGTGTGTGTGTGTCAGTGCGAAACTATTTCATGAGAAGCATGAAACTCGTGCATAAATAAGAACATTTTCAATACGAAAGGAATATCTCATTTTCAAAGGGAAGTTGTTACTCTGAAGATGAGTATATATTCAACTCGTAAGCATCATGGTCATTACAGTGGTCCCTCCGAAGCCATGGTTTATCTATTCAAGGTTTGTTATCCACACTCCAAAAAACATAAATTGGAAGATCCCAGAAACTAAAAATAAAAAAGTTTTAAAACATTTATGTAAGTTTTTGTTATAGTTTATTATTACAAGTGCTCTCGTTTACTTCAATTAAAATTGGTTATCTCTCCTCATGCCTAATTTCTGAAATAAATTTCACCACTCCAAGGTGTTGTTTTTCTCTATATTATGTGTCACTGTGAGTTCCCTTTCAAATGGGGGTGGACGCAGACAAGTTGGTGATGGGGAATTAAGTTTAGTTGCCCTTTCTAATGCCCCGTAGCGGGCTCGAACACAGGTTTGTCACTTTCCGAGTTGACCACTGTATTAGCTGTGTAAGTCAAACATCCTGTCTGTTCAAAACCCAAATATATAAGTTCCATTCTACTACTTTACATATAACTAACTCCCAACCTCTTGAATACTTTAATTCGTGACTAGATTACTATAATGTACCTAAATTTAATAAAATCTCAATTTAAACAGAAGAATTATTTGCTTTTGTCACTAAAGTGTATTTTCTCGGGGGAAATTTGATTGTTGTTTTTACACATATTCACGGCTCAAGATATCCACAGGTGGGTCTTGGAACCTGTTCCCATGGATAAGTGGGGACCACTGTATACTATAGATAAACACGGAATTTATACTGTAAACCACCTCATATGAATACATGTATTCTCACCTGCATATTCATACACT
>JAXCGZ010015926.1:0-17500 GCA_037179515.1 Halocaridina rubra | reverse complement strand
AGAAGAAGAAGAAGAAGAAGAAGAAGAAGAAGAAGAAGAAGAAGAAGAAGAAGAAGAATGGATACACCAAAATTACTTATGGAAACGATGGTGGGTGTAGGTGGGGGAGGGGGCTGATGCGTGCTAACGGGGTTTATTGTAAGGAAAAACACGCAAAGGAACGCGCACACACACACACACATTACAGTTAAAATGTGGGGGTTTGGTGATAGTGGTAGTTGGATGGGATGGTTGTGACGATTGCAGATGCTGGTTGGTGATAGGAGGTGGTAGTTGGTTAGCGATTAGTGGAAAGATCTGATAGTTGCTAAAATGGGTGAGTGTGGTGACAAAGGGGATTGTGGTGATAGGTGGTTGTAATGGTAATTTGTGGGAAAGTGTTGGTAGTTGTTAAAGTAGCGGCTGTGGTGAAAGTGATGCTGTTGCTTGTTACTGAGGTGGTTGTGGTGATAGATAGTGGTAGTAATAGGTAGTGTAAAGCTACAAGTAGTTGCTAAAGAGTTAACTGTGGTTGTAATAATGGTTGTTAATGGCAAAGTGCTGATAGCTGCTTATATGGCAGTTGTGGTGAGATAGATGGTGGTAGTTGCCAAGTTAGTGGATGTGGCACTATGAGTGATGCTTAAAAAAAAAAAAAATGAGATGCTAGTTGCCACTGTCTGGCTAACAGTGGTAAGCACTGCCATATGTATCACAATTAGTCCCCATCTGAATGGGGGTGGACACAGCCGTGTTGGAGCTGGAGGATTAAGGCTAATTGCCCCTCCTAACGCCCAAAGTGGTCTCGAACCTGAGGTAATCAATTTCTAACTCGCGACCTCCATCACGGACCTATTACCTCCCCCAACTTGGGCGAGGGCAAAATTGTCAAATGTCTGGTTTGAACGTGACGAAAGTAATAATAATACTAATAATAATAATAATAATAATAATAATAATAATAATAATAATAATAATAATAATAATAATATCAATAATAACCACAACAAAAAGCAACAACAATGATAATAATAATAATAATAATAATAATAATATTAATAATAATAATAATCTATAAAGACCTTAAAATGAAAGAGAGAAATAATAAAATAAACGCAAAAAAAGTCTTAAGGAAAATACGCTAGAAAATATCTTTAAGCCGTCCAACGGCTGCAGAAGCAAAGCCATTCCCGAAATATTCCCAGAAATAGAGGAGGAGGAGGAGGAAGATGAGGAAGGGAGGCAGAGGAGGAGGATATGGGGAAAGAGGAAAAAGTGGAGTAGGAAGATAAAAAACAGAAGAGACAGGGTGGGATTAGGGGAGGGAGGGGCAGAAGGAGAAAGGAGGAAAAAAAAGGGGGAGTGGATGGGAGGAAGAGGAGGAGGAAAAGGAGGGTGAGGAGGAGGAGAAGAAAGAAGTGGAGAAGTGAGACTAGACGGAGAACGTAGGGAGGAGAGAGGAGATGAGTAATAATTATAAGAAAAGGCGCAAAAGAAACGGATTTTTTTGTACATTATTACATCCAAGGAAGAAGACGATCAAGAAGAAATAAAAAAGAGAGGAAGAAAAAAGAAGAAAAATGAGAGAGATAGAATATAATGCATATATAAAAATAGAGAGAAAAAAAGATAACTAACTCAATACATCAAAAGGTGCGGGTAAATAAAATAAAAATATTTTTCCAAGAAAATCTAATGCCTCTGTCTTCTTCCAGATAATAAGTCTCTCTCTCTCTCTCTCTCTCTCTCTCTCTCTCTCTCTCTCTCTCTCTCTCTCTCTCTCTCTCTCTCTCTCTCTCTCTCTCTCCTTTTGTCTACAGCAATTAACTCAGTGTGTCATGGTCATAATGTGAGAATGTGTGTGTGTTCATATATATATATATATATATATATATATATATATATATATATATATATATATATATATATATATATATAAACTTTTGTTCGTAATATATATCTATAAATAAATCAATCTCTCTCTCTCTATTAAAATATCTATCTAACTATCTAACAATCACCAATTCTCTCTCAATATATATATATATATATATATATATATATATATATATATATATATATATATATATATAGTAAATTTTTTTTGCCATATATAGTGAAATCTCTCTCTCTCTCTCTCTCTCTCTCTCTCTCCTCTCTCTCTCTCTCTCTCTCTCTCTCTCTCTCTCTCTCTCATCCAGAAAGAAAATGGCAAAAGTTTTCTCTTGAAACACGACGAATTACTTACGAGTGACAATTTTTATCCTACACACACACACACACACACATGTGTAAGTCGTATGTATGATTGTAAGTGCGGGCATATTATAAATACATATGTTTATGCAATTGTGTATACACAAGTTTGACTATTTCTCAGTATGCAAGTACATATGTACGTATGTATGCATGGATATAATCGAGTTTCCTTATATTCATATTTAAACACCATTCGCAATAATAATAATAATAATAATAATAATAATAATAATAATAATAATAATAATAATAAATGCCTAAGGCTTCGCCCCACACACACTCACTCTCACACTTTCCACCCAACTGCATAGTAACTTTGCAGTTTATTAGCTTATATCACGATATATAACCTAATGATTCTCTCTCTCTCTCTCTCTCTCTCTCTCTCTCTCTCTCTCTCTCTTGGTTACGGATATATAACAACAACAACAATAATAATAATAATAATAATAATAATAATAATAATTATAATGATAGGTGTGTGTGAAAGCTAGCTCACCGTAAAGTAGAAATTAAGAAATAATTCACAATATAAAAGTTTTTAGAACTTCAATTTCTATAATGGAAGGAGAGAGAGAGAGAGAGAGAGAGAGAGAGAGAGAGAGAGAGAGAGAGAGAGAGAGGAGAGAGAGAGAGAGAGGAGAGGAGAGAGAGAGAGAGAGAGAGAGAGAGAGGGAGAGAGAGAGAGAGAGAGAGAGAGAGAGAGAGAGTCCATTACTCTAATCAAGAATAGTGGGCCCGTGATATATTTTAAGTAGTCTATGTTTCAGCTATGAAGCGAAGTAGTCGTCGTAGTAATGGTAGTAGTAGTAGTAGTAGTAGTAGTAGTATAGTAGTAGTAGTAGTAGTAGTAGTCGTAAGAAAAGTAGCAGTAACTGTTGCACTGTTGCAAAATTAGTTATATTAGTTGTTGAAGTAGTTATTGTTACTGTAATAACAGCAAATCGGTGATATTTAGAAATATAGATCGATCGATACATAGACAGATAGATAGGAAGATAGACAGACAGATAGATAGATAGATAGTAGTAGTAGTAGTAGTAATATTAATTCTAGTTGCAGTGACATCAAAAATACGAGAGAGAACACTATTGACTCAAGCCCCTAATTGTGAACTAAGAACGTCAAAGCATTGATGATAATAATAATAATAATAATAATAATAATAATAATAATAATAATAAATCTCAAACCAAAAACATCTCTTGAAGTGAGTGTATATTAAAGGGAACTAATTCTATAGGTGTGAAAATACAGAGATTTCATAATTATTATCAATTATCTCACCCGAGCTTGCGATAGGGATTTGCGAAAATGAGAGAAAATCTGTGGAAATAGCGTTTTAAGATTAATTTTATTTTATTAAAAATAAAAGGTTTTTATTACAGTCGATATTTATATTTGATCTAAATGAGAGATACTGATAGATAGATAAATAGATATATAGATAGATAGATAGACAGATTGATAGAGAGAACGAGAGAGAATCCAGATAATAAGAGGAAAAAATGAGGAAAAAGGAAATCAGACGAAAAAATAAAAAAGAAACAGAAATGGAACCGAGCGAGAGAGAGAGAGAGAGAGAGAGAGAGAGAGAGAGAGAGAGAGAGAGAGAGAGAGAGAGAGAGCTTCCAAATAATAATAAAATGAGGAAAATAAAAAAGAAAACAGGGGAGAGAAAGGCAGAAGAAATTCTTTTGTGTTTCATCGCATACTCTCTAATCCCCCCCCCCCTTCCCTCTGTCCAAAACACAGGGGGGGAGGGAGCAGACGCTCTCCACTTAAGTATTCTTTGCTGAACCTCTCTCTCTCTCTCTCTCTCTCTCTCTCTCTCTCTCTCTCTCTCTCTCTCTCCTCCCATATTTTTAGTCTATCTTGCAATTTTTAGCCTCCTAATAACTCCCGATTTCTCTCTCTCTCTCTCTCTCTCTCTCTCTCTCTCTCTCTCTCTCTCTCTCTCTCTCTCAGCCAGTCTATCTCTATTCCATTTCTCGAATTTCTCTCTATCTCGCACATTTTGAGCCTCCTCTCTCTCTCTCTCTCTCTCTCTCTCTCTCTCTCTCTCTCTCTCTCTCTCTCTCTCTCTCTCTCTCTCTCTCTCTCTCTCTCTGTTTGAGGAAAGAAGTCTCGGGGGAAATCGCAGAGCACCCTCTGATTTATTATCATCTCTGTATTTCGGTTTCTATGTGTGTTTGTGTGCGTGTACATGTATAGACAGTTATTTGTGTATGCTTGTGTCTGCATGTATGTATGAGTGTAAGTTTATTTTTCGTGTTTATTGAGGTAGGTGTAGGTGCATGCGTGTGGGCGCGCGTGGGCGTGTTTATCATATGTGGATAGATTGCATATGTGTTAGCGTATGCATAAATATATGTGTAAGCATGCTTATGCATGTTGAAGTGTAAGTTTGCATGAGTAATTGTGTATGTATCATGTTTGCAAATAAACGGGTGTATAAGAGTGTATCCTTGTGTGTGTTTGTAAATATTAGCGTATATATCTGTACGCCTGTGTTTGTAAATATTAGCATGTGTATATATGCTTCTTCTTATGTCTGTAAGTGTGCATGTGTGAGCTAATATCTATAAATGTTTGATCGTGTAAATGCACGTATGTGTGTATGCATGTGTTTATGTCTGTACATATCTGCGGAGTGCGTATGTATGTATCTACTACATAAATAAAGGTTTTATATAAATACTTTTGCCTCATACGCAAAATTTGAGTAAGGCTGCTATCAAACCAAAGTGGCACGTTACACGTGGCATGCCACGTGGCACACCAGTTGAAATCGAACATCCGGATATATATGACACCTTTCACACAGAAGTGGTGTGACACATGGGACGAGTCACGCCACTTCTGCGTGAAAGGTTTCATATATATACGGATCTTCGATTTCAACTGGCGTGCCACGTGGCATGTCACGTGTGACGTGCCACTTTAGTGTGAAAGCAGCCTAACGTGTATATATGCGGTTTACGGAGTTAATGCATATGCGATGTTTTTATAAGTTTATAATATATATATATATACTTGTTTTTATCTTCATATTATTAATGAAACGTGTTTCAGTATTCAACTAATTCTGAAATATTTTTTCTTTTACATTATTTCTAAAATTTCTGTCACCAATCAACTAATTTACTTTCAAATATTTTTCCTTTTACATTATTAATGGAACATGTTTCACCAATTATCTATTTCATTTGACGAAATTTATTTTCATTATTACTGAAAAAGTGCTTAACTAATAAATTAATTCATATTCAAATGTTTCTCTTATTTTTCATTATTAATGAAATAGCGAGTCAATTACTAAAAAAAATAATTTTTGCATATATAATTCTTTTATTATTAATAAAAAAAATAGTGTTTGAATAAGTAACCAGTTAATTTTTAAATAATTTTGTTTTCATTATTGAATAAACCGGATTTTACTTAATTAATTGATCTTTTAATATTTTTCTCACTTACATTATTACTGAAACATGTTTCACTAATTCACGCATTAATGTTTAAATTTTCGTTTGCTATTACCAATTAAATAAGTGTCGGTAATTATCAAATTAAGTTTTAGTTTTTTTTTTAATATTACATTATAAATGAAACAGCGATTCACTAATGAACTAATCAATACTAAAATATTTTTTAATCCAATATTATTACTGCAATGCGTTTCAATAATCACCAAATTAAATATTAAATACTTGTTTTCAGGTGAGAGGTGTGGGATGGGACGAGCATTAGAGCGAGATGCAATAATCACCTGATGACGTCCTTTCAGATTAGAGATGAGGAACGGGACGGGGATTTCTGCATGAAATGGTAATTCAACAAATAATTTATTTTTACTTTTGAAAAGAGAGGTGCGGACCGGGACGGGCATGAGACTTTTTAATAATCAACTAGTCACTAATTCAAGACTCACATATTATCTCTCTCTCTCTCTCTCTCTCTCTCTCTCTCTCTCTCTCTCTCTCTCTCTGTTCTCTTTTCTTCTCATTATTGCTTCGTCTATTCCCCAAAAAATTATTATCATTATTATTATTATTATTATTATTAATTATCAATTTATCTTTTCCTCATCATATCCTTTGTTAACTATAGTCTCCCCTCTCTGCTCTCCCTCATTCCCCAATCACATTTTTTACTCTAATATTCTTTCTACATTCGTCTATTTCTATTTTTCTTTCAACAATTGAGCAAAATTACTCTAAATTCTAAATACTAAAACATAACTATTACTACTACTACTACTACCAGTAGTAGTAGTAGTAGTCTTTCTTCTTCTTCCTCTTCTTCTAAGGAAACTTCATTTCGCTCGATACACTTGGGATTCCCCTCTAAACAAGTTGACTAACTCTCTCTCTCTCTCTTTCTTTCTCTCTCTCTCTCTCTCGAAGACAGAATACATTTACTTTGTTTTCTTTAGACCTAAAACATATGCTCTCTCTCTCTCTCTCTCTCTCTTTCTCTCTCTCTGTTAACTATGTAAGAACAGAAGGTAAACAAAGCTAAAACGATATATATATTTTTCTGCAAAAAAATCAGGTAGGAGATCACAACCGTAACAAAAGAAATTCCTGAGCAATCCTTTTTGCATGCGATATTGACAATACATTAAAAAAAAAAATCAGGAAATGAGTAACAGGCTCCCTGTTTACCTTATCCTCTTTAGAGTTTTCTTACGACATAGAGGGAATTCGAGGGTAGTTACGATCATAAATCCTGAGGGTAATAATATATCTAATTCCATATACAAGTGCCATTATTTCCCCTTATAAAGAGATATGGCCGAGTCAAAGTAAAACCTTTACTCTTCGGGAGGATAATACGAGGGGGATACCAACTCCCTTCGTTCCTCCCAATTTAATCGACTGCTACGGCTAGCATGGGAACACGGAGGCGGTATTCTTTTTCCCCGCTCCATTCTATTAGTAATAAAAAAATAATGGCCTATGGGAGGCAGAAGACTCCTTACCTGTCCATTGTATTGGCCTTGCATTTCAGGTCTCTCCGGTCTGAGAGCAACAGCAGTCGCTGTAGCGGTTGCAGTTGCAGCCGCTACCATTGCCGCAGCATTGAGGGCATCTCCAGCGCCGCCCACATTCCCGCCCATATTTCCAGGGGTACCCATGGCTCCAGGACCGCCCATGGTATTGCTGCCACCCATAGTAGGGCCAGGGCTGTTCGAAAAGCCACTACTACAGAAGGGAAAAAGAGAAAAAAAACATTAAACATTACAATAAATAAAGTCCTATTTTAATAAAGGTAAAAATACATAAAAATATTATTAAATATTAATGATAATGACTAAAAGATGAATCAATATAGTAAAAAAATTTACTATAAATGTAACCTTTAAATGAATGAAAACTGTATTTTGCGAGGTAAAAAAAGGTATATTAAAATAAATCAAAATTTATTTTAAAAATACGTAAACTCTATATTGCTGAACTAACATTACTAAACTAGAATTAATAATCAATGGAAAATTAATTGAAATCTTTCATCTGAATTGAAATGAAAGCAAAATGTACATTGAAAAAATAAACAAGAAAATTCATAAAAACAAAAAAATCTATTTGATAATCAATAAAATATAATTTAAATTTCACAATATATGTAATTAGTTTTTAAAGAAAGTAAAGAGCAAAAAGATAGAAGTAAAAAGGAAAATAAAAAAATATATATATCACAAAAGCTAACCTACCTATGACTAAATTAGAATAATAGTAATATAAAGACTATGGCCCGATTTCTTAAACAGTGTCAACCTAGGGTACCATAGTGTTAGTTAGCTAGACACACTCAAATGGATTTCATAAACGCATCTGAAGCGGTTCTGTGTATGGCTAGAATCCCGTACGGGATCCTAGGCCCGATTTCTTAAAGTGTCAACCTAGGATACCATATTGTTAATTAGCTAGACACACAAATGGATTTCATAAACGCATCTGACACGGTATGGCTAGGATCCCGTACGGGATCCTAGCCATACACAGAACCGCGTCAGATGCATTTATGAAATCCATTTGTGTGTGTCTAGCTAACTAACAATATGGTATCCTAGATTGACACTGTTTAAGAAATCGGGCCTAGGATCCCGTACGGGATCCTAGCCATACACAGAACCGCGTCAGATGCGTTTATGAAATCCATTTGAGTGTGTCTAGCTAACTAACAATATGGTACCCTAGGTTTACACTGTTTAAGAAATCGGGCCTATATCTAAAAAATGTGTTAAAATTTAACTTATTGAGTAAAACACTTTCTCAAGGTTTGAGCTCTGACGTACAATGAGGAATATTATAAAACTGCTTCATCAACAAAAATAAAATCATAGAAAAAATTTTGTTTTGAAGTTCTAAGATAAATTCAATTAAAAATAAAAGAATCTAAACTTATCATCACAAAATAATAAAATAAAAGTAATAATAATGTATATACTGAAAAAATGCATCAAATTCAAAATATATCAGAAAATACATTAAAGATTAATATATATTTATATATCAATATACACTGACAACTTTATAAAAGGTCTCTTGAATCCCATTTGACATTATAACTTATTAGCAAAACGATATTCGATGTATTTATTGATAAATGTTCCATTATTTCTTATTCTTTAAATGATAATAAGCTACATAAATGATAATTATTGGGTCTTTTACTCATAGGCCTAATCTAATAGCCACTGGGCCATTTACTGATAAATATTGTATCTTTTTATACTTATAACTTAAACACTATTGTGCTACTTATTGCTAAGTATTGTCTCATTATCTTGAACGATACTGCACTATTTACTGAAAAGAGTCTCTTTATTGTTCATTATATGAACGATACTGAGAAGCTTAATTCATTAATATTTTCTCTATCTAAAAATATAGGACTCTGAGTAAATTAATATGTTTGGTCCTAGTGAAAAAAAATACTGAAAGTATTTATACATACATCTAAGTAAAAAAAAAAATTTTTTTTCACTATAAACTCCAAAATATGAATGAGAAAACTAAAATAGATATAAAAAAAAAGAGTGAGATTTAAAAAAAAAAATTTGAAGGCAAATTGCTAAAGAATGTCTAATAACTAAGACAATGCTAAACACTAAGTATAAGATAATAAATGTATAAAAATTAAAACACCAGAGAAATTAACTCAAAGCATGTCAAGTTAAAACTAGGAATAATTAAAAAAACAGAAGAAAAAATAAGAAAAATAGCTTAATGAATGGCTAATATTATATAGAAGAACAGAATGGATAATTGAAAAAAATTATCAAGTCTTAAAAGAGGATGAAAATGTGAAGCATGAGAAATGACTCACTGAAAACTAAACCGGAAGAATGAGTACTACATCATCACATTTTTGACAGGTTGACAGAACAGACGGAGAAAAAAATAGACAGGTAAGAAATGTATCCATGTATGGACGAGTAAGTGAGAGAATGAATGAACGTATGAATGAATGAGTGAGCATGAATGAACCAGTAAGTGAGATAATGAATGAACGAGTAAGTGAGATAATGAATGAACGAGTGAGAGAATGAATGAACAAGTGAGAGAATGAATGAACGAGTAAGTGAGAATGAATGAACGAGTGAGAGAATGAACGAGTAAATGAAAATATGAGTGAATAATTGATGAAAGGAAAGTTAGAACAGAAGGAAAAAACAGACAACTAAGACAATGAATGAATGTATTAATGACCGAGTAAATGAGAGAATGAAAGAAAAGGTAAAATTATGTAATGACAGAAGAGACGGAGAATAAAGACAGCTAAGACAATAAATTAACGTATAAACGAGCTTATAAGAGAATGAATGATTGTATGAATGAATGAGTATGAAATGAATGAACAAAAGACAAAAAATAATGACAGACGAGACGGAAGAAAACAGAAAAGTAAGAAACTGAATGAACGTATGAACAAGGGTGTGAGAAAATGAATGGATGTATGACTTAAAATAAGACAATATATGAACACTAAATGCTATTGACCGCATAAGTTAGAGAATGATAAAGAATGAACATATAAATGAGCGAATAAGAGAATGAATGAACGTATGAAATGAGGCACTGAGAGGATGAATGAATGTAAGAGCGAATGAGAATGAACGTATTGAAAGAGCGTGCGAGAAAATGAATAAGCTTATTTACAGTGAGAGAATGAATGGACATTAAAATGTATGATAGAATACATGATAGAATGCAGGGACGTATGAATAAACATATGAAAAAGTATGAGTGCAATGAACGAAAAAGTGAGATAATAAATGAATTTAATAAGCGAGAAAAGGAGAAAATAAATGAGCGAATGAAGAGAGCGAGTGAGAGAATGAAAGAACTTAGGAATAAAGACAAAGAACGAATGTAAGTGTGAAAAAGAATGAACGTATGAAATGAGAACATTGAAGCAGCGAGTGAGAAAATGAATGAACATATGAAATAAGAACGTAATGAATTAACAAGAAAGTGAGGGAATGAATGTAAATGCATAAAAGAAGCAAGTTAAAGGATGAATGAAAATAGGACATGAAATAGTAACGAGGAAAAGAGAATGAATGAACGTAGAAGAAGGAAACGTTCCAAATGAACCAAGAAGGGAAATTATGAAAGTTTGAAAAGAACTTGAGAAATGAGAGCGTACTGAATCAACGAGAAGGTTTGAGAATGAATAAACACATGAATGAACGAGTGAGAGAATGATTTAAATATGAATGAACATATAGAATGAACACTTGAGCGAGTGAGTGAGAGAAATAATGAACATCAATGAGAACGTACTGGAGAGAGTAAGAGAATGTATGACATGTGAACGAGCGAGTGAGAGAATGTTTTAAACAAATGATAAATAAATAACAATAATAATAATAATATTATTCTTGTTTCGTACCCGTCCACACAGTGATCCTCGAAAGGTTTTTGATCTCCGTTATAAAGGCTGGTCTCATTCGAAGACGACCACCATCTATAATCAAGGCAAAACCAAAAGAGAGAAACGAAACAAAGAAAAAGAATAATTAATATGTGCTGTTCTTTGGGCCTCTTTTCAAAATGATTCTTATTATATTAAACAAAGAAATATCAAATAAATAAATGGGAAGGTTGTTATAATGATAAAGAAAAACTTATTCTGAATTGTGGCATGTTACAGTCAGCCATCTTTAATCAAGGCAAATCAAAAGTGAAAAGAACCCAGAAAAATGGGAATAACTTAATATCTGTTCTTTGGTTCTTACTTAATTTCTTATTATTGTTTTAAAATACATTAATTTAAGATAAGGGATGATTGTTATCATAATACAAAAGTGATTTGTTGACATTTTGTCTGAAATAAAGGGTGAAAGATCCAAATTCAGCCTGGTAAAAAAAATAACAAAAATTCATTTAAGTTTTGACTTCTTGATTTCAACTGGTAACCTTTATGTGATTTAACACAGAAGGAAAGAAATAATAAAACAAATCAAATATATAATTAAAAATGACAAAACCGATGAAATTGGGTTCTTAATAACAGAAAGTTATAAAATTGTATTTACAACTGCATAGAAAACACAGGAAATACTAATATAATATGCAAGCAATTTATAAAAAAAAAAATAGAGCCCTCTGTTTTTAAATAATATAAAGTTATATATTTAAACTGTTTATACTTGCTTTGAAAACACAATATGACTAAAACAATTTGTATTGAACATAAAACTAAGGTTTTTTTATCATTTAAAATAAAGAATAAATTTATATTAAAACTTGCTTTAAAAACTCAATATTACTAAAATAATTTGCATTTAAAATATATAAAATATTCTTTTTATATCATTTAGAATAGAGAATATGTAAGTATTAACACTTGCTTTGAAAACAGAGGTCAATGAGTGATATTGTGATCAAATTATACAGCAAAATTAATATTTTTTTGTGATTTTACATAAAGAATACATTAGTATTTGCATTTAATATACACAACAAAAACAGCAAATACTCTTATCATTTTCATAATGCATATAACCAAATCATATTTGGAATAATTACATATACTGAAATAGTTTAGAAATGTATACACTGAAATTATATAACAAAATAGAAAAATATAAAAGTACATTACTGTTGCAAAAAAAAGTGCAAAAAAATATTTTTTATATATTTAGGAAGTTATTACACAAAGTTTATGAACATCAGGAAAATATATAGTAATATAAAACAGTATTACTGATAGAATATTAAAACAAAAACATAGCTAACAAAAAAAAAGAAATAAAAATATTTACAAATAAACAAGTGTTTTGTTAAGTTCCTATTTCTCACAAACCAACGATACACGGAAACACGAAGGTACAAACATGTGCTATGAGACTTTTGTTTTATCTAATTAATAGCATAGACCAGTGATTCCCAAACTGGTGGCCCTTGGCTCCTTGGGGGGACTTTTCAGAGCTAAAGAGGAGAAGTTTTAGTCACGTGAGGTACTTAGGAAATAAATATACTCAGTACACTGTGTATATCTTTCAAAAGAAATTCCAGTGTACACAAGTATAAAAACGATCATGAATTTCAAGCGTGTAAACGAATTGGAGAGAACCTAAAAAAAATAGAAAAGAATCTTTTCAAGACACTTTTATATATCTGTAAAATAAAATAACAAGCTCCACATCTATAAAGAAAATAAATTAACAGTATAAAAAAAAACTACATTTTCAGACTTAATTCCGTGTGGGGCTTTTCAGTTGCTGTGGCGACAACCCCAAAATAGGGAAGAAAGGAAGGAACACTAAAGTGGTAAAAGGGAATATGGCCCTATCACTTTGAGAACCACTGGTCTGACCAAACACTGCAACAAGTGTCAAACTATACGCGAGGAAAAGATTATATATATTCGAAAGCATCTAACACTAGAATTAATACTGATAATATTATTAACATTGAAATAAAATAATAAAAAGTCGATTTGAATGTGATTTTAAAACCATTTTGTCGACGTCTGAGGAATAATATGCTTAATTTCTCTACAACGACTGAAAACGAAACAAAAACGCAGATTACAATATATATATATATATATATATATATATATATATATATATATATATATATATATATATATATATATATATATATATATATATATATATATATAAACAATAAAATATCGCTATAAATGTGATTTAAAAATTGAGACTGACGAGTTTAATATGATTTACTAGTTAAAAACGAAGAGAGATATTAACACATATCGCATAAAAATAAGATGTTAATTACACGACCAACTAACTGCCTTCTGGAAAAACTGAGATCTGAACACATATGTAACAGGCATTTAATGGTAAAAAAAATTCTCAAATAATCATCTCTAAAATACCACAAACCATGGCAGTTCAAGCACTGGACACTTTTTGATATACTATAGACCTAAAAAAAAAAATTTAGGCTTTATTTAGACACATCAAACCTCCCCTATCGATCGGGAATCGAATCTTGAACGCTTGGTCTCAAAGGCTCTCTTACAGGAGCAAATGAACATGGATCAATTAATGAGGTTTCTTTAAGTAATTAAAATTTAGAAGAATTGAAGCAATAACCTTCCATATAAGCTAAAGAAAATTGGAGAATATGACCTGCTTACTCATTTTTGAAACTACTAAAAATATATCGATATGTGTATGGTTTCTCAAAATATAAAAATTCGGATAGCTTAAATTGAAAAATAAGTTTTCTTAGGATACTAATGTTTCAAATTTATCAATTAAATTTGCCTTTTTTAAAAGAAGTCTAGAATAGATATTTCCGGGGAATCAAAGGAAATATTAATTTTAAAACTAGACAAAAACACATATTACATTTGATTGATAAAACCCGAAAAAAGAGAAAAAAAAAATAAAAATAAAAATGATTATGATATGGCGATGGTGTGAGACGATACTACTAAACATACTTTCATATTATATAATTACAAGTTTAATGTTAATGGTTATTAATAACAGAAAACAGTGGGTTAATTGAAGACGAAATAAATAAATAAATAAATAAATATATATATATAGACATGATATATTGTACGACCTTTATTTTTTCCACTCTAAACACAAATAACGATAAATTCAGTGATTTTGTCATCAGTGTTACCAAATAAAAATAACATGATGAAAAAGCTTTTCGCGTGAATGAATATGTTTATATACAAGCGTGTGTGTGCAATATCACTGAATTCATCGTTAGTAATGTCTTGGTATGACCACCTCTGATGTCAAGAGTAAATATAGTCTTATACTTGTAATCATATCTTTGTGTATACTAAACTACATATATTCAACTATACGCATACTTATACATACACAAACACACACATACACATATTTTATATATGTATTATATATATATATATATATATATATATATATATATATATATATATATATATATATATATATATATATATATATAACCATTATAACTTATTATTATTATTATTATTACTATTATTATTTTATAATACTTTTCATAAAAATATACAGTACATGAATATATATACATGGTGAGGTATATATATTTCTACTTTATTAATAAGGGACTATAATATCTACCTATTAATCTACTCCTCTGTACTAATGCATTTATTTACATATTCATTCGTTCTCTGCATTAAATACTTTATTATTATGTATGTGATAAATCACAAAGTAAAAAAAAAAAACGAAGCCAAGAGAAAAATAGCGGCTAAAGACTTATTGATTTCCTTTAATTATCGTTCTAATCAATGAGCAGAAAAAAAAGGAAGATTTTTACCATAATTATTTTTCTCTTTATATTCTTCCTCCTCCTCTTCCTCCAACCTA
Organism: Halocaridina rubra; assembly: GCA_037179515.1. Lineage (NCBI taxonomy): Eukaryota > Metazoa > Arthropoda > Malacostraca > Decapoda > Atyidae > Halocaridina > Halocaridina rubra. The sequence continues at coordinate 2,421 of JAXCGZ010015926.1, read as the reverse complement.
CATATTCCTATTCTTTTTGCCCCTTTTATTTTTCCTTAATTTATTCTTTTCTCTATATTTCCTCCTCCTCCTTTCCTCCTCCTCTTCATCTTTTCTTCTAATTATTATTATTATTATCATTATCATTATTATTATTATTATTATTATTATTATTATTATTATTATTTTGAATATTCGTTCCTATTTTTCCATTAAAAGTTTATTACGATTTTTCCCCTCCTTATCCTCCTCCTCTTCCTTCTCTTGTTCATCTTTCTCTTTTTTTTCTAATTTATTCACAAGTATTTATTTGGTATTCAGTATCAACCTCTAACTATTTCATAACTACAAAATAAACTCCAAATGTGTTTTTACACAAATTAACTTTAAGAAATCCGTAATAATATACCAAAACATACATAAAATGCGAAATTAAAAGATTACAACTTATATATATATATATATATATATATATATATATATATATATATATATATATATATATATATATATATATATATATATAGTAATGGTATAATAAGTTGATTGTACACATGTCTACATACTAAAATGGCATACTAAGAGGATTAATACATACATAAATACATATATAATGGCTTCAATCCACAAATGTCAAAGCCGAGTTAAAGCACTTACATACATACACAATGGCTCCAATCCACCTTGTAAAACAGTGGCTGAGTCAAAGCACACATTCATAAAATGGTAATGAAAAAAATTCTACCTATCTACTGGGCACGGTGGCACAGTAAGGAGGATGGCCGAGTCAAAGCATACACACATGCACCAGATGATGATTGTCTACCTTCCTACTGAGCTAGTGGAAAGAGATTTGTTACCCATATGGGAAAAGCACTCTCTAAACATATTCTTTAAAGGATATATTTGAAGCAATGTGTCTTGCGACTTGGGTAAATTATGCAGCCCTCTCTGAAGATATAACTTTATACACACACGGGAAGTTACGAGCTTTGGGCTCTTTACCGTAAGCGCAATTAGGTAATTACACACACACACACACACACATATATATATACACACTCACGAATACGTAGTTATATAAATTCTATGGTGCATTAACATGGTGAAAGAGCCCGTGTCTACCTACCCATTGGGCTTGGTGGCATAGTTGACCATGTTGGAGAAGGGTTTGGTGTGAGGGTTGAAAGGTTGAGCGGGCATGTTTGAGTTGCTGCAGGGTGCAGTGCTGGGCGTGGTGGCTGTGGGCGTGCTTTGGCTAGTCGATGATGTTACGCCCCACACAGTTGTCACCACCGATACAGAACCTCCACCTACACCACGGCCTCCCACCCACTCGCTGAGAGGGATAAGGTGGGGTGGTTGGGTAAGTGGGTGAGACAGTAGTTAGTAGTAGTAGCAAAAGTAGTGGTAGTAATAGTAGTAGTTGTTGTAGTAGTAGTAGTAGTGGTATTAGTGGTGGTAGTAGTAGTAGTAGTAGGAAATAAAGTAGAATGTACAGTAAATAAAAAGTAGTGGTAGTAGTAGTAGTAGTAGTAGTAGTGACAGAAAGAACAAATTCGCCAATAGCATTCCAGAAAGTAGTGAATAAAAATCAGTAAAATCCACGTGGTGGGAGCAGTCATCGCCACAGTCGGAACAACCAGGTGACCAGAGGTACCATTAATCAGCAGGATGCAGTAGGTAGCAGACGACAGCGACGATACATGAAAAGAAGAGAAAAACAATATAAGTTAAATATATTAAAGTAACTTAAATATATAATCATATATTTATTTGTGCTTGGGTAAGAAACAATAAAGTCTTATACATTTCCTCCTCAACTGGGCCTGATCAGTAACCCGAGATGAGGCCTAGTGGAGGGTGAAATATTCATGTTCATGTTATTGTCTTCAAATGATGAAGACTAAGTAATAATAATAATAATAATAATAATAATAATAATAATAATAATAATAATAATAATAATAATAATAATATGAAGAAGTCGAAAAAGAGAGAAAAGAGTGAGGTTTTATTATCATTAATTCCTAGTTTTCTCACAGACATCATTATCATGGCCTTATTTTCTCTTTCCAAAAAATTTGACACCATTCTTTCGGCTTCCAAGCAATTGCATATGTTACGCGCGCACGTTCGCCGGTAGATTGCAAGAGCTTTCATACGCCTCGAATGGAAATCTCACTGTATTTGGAACAGTAAGCAAGTGTGTGTATGTGTGTGAGTCTGTGTATGCGCGTGAATGTATGTCTCCATACGCTTCGTATGTTAAGTTTCACTTTGTGTATTTGGAACAGTAAGTGTAAGGATATATGTATGTATGTATGTATGTATGTCTTATCAAGCTCCTCTTCTCGTCTTCCTCTTTATGCTGATAGTAAAACCTAACTACGAGATGGCCCTTAGGGCAGAGGAAGACAGAAGGAGGAGGAGGAAGAAAAG
>JAXCGZ010015925.1:22500-27500 GCA_037179515.1 Halocaridina rubra | reverse complement strand
AAAACATTGAACAGTTTAGGAAAGAGTTCCAGGAGCTGAATATGGAACATGATGCCATGAAAACTTCCTTTGCTGATGTACTAAAGGGGAATGGGGCAGTAAAAGAGGCTGCAAAGGTGGTGGCACTGGAAAACATACAAACAGTTGACTATAAAGAGACAGCAATCGAAAAAATGAAAGAAATTGTAATGGAAAGGGCAAATCCACTGATTAAACTGGCACTTGATAAAGAGAAGACAGTGGTAATCTCAGGCATAAGCGAATCCCAGGAGCCAACATGGCAGGGGAGACTTGAAGAAAATAAAGCTATGGTTGTAGACCTGATAAGAAAGCTTGGAGTAGTTTGTGGTCCTGAGGATATTGTAAACATTTACCAACCAGACAAATATTCGAGGGAAAGAAAGCAGAGACCAACAAAAGTAACCTTTGAGAGAGGGGAAACATGTAGGGATATATTGTTGAGAAAAAAAAGTCTAAAAGATCTTCAAGAATTCAAAGAAGTGTTCATTAGATGATACAGAACACAGGAAGAGATGGGAAAGCTAAAAAACTTGTTGCAAGAGGCAAGAAGGTTAAATGAGGAAAGAAATGAGGAAGAGAAGAACAATTTTCATTTCAGAGTTCTTCCAGACAAAGGGGAGATAAAGAAGATAATGACAGAGGATCAGAGGATGGGGCCTCATTAAGATTGTTATACACAAATGCTGATGGATTAGCTGGTAAGGCAGTGAAATTAAGAGATAGGATTCACAACAGTAAGGCAGATATAGTAGCAACTACAGAGACTAAGTTGAGTAAGGACATAAACAGTGTCACAGTTTCTCCTAAGGGCTTCAGAATGTTAAGGCTTGAAAGATCTACGAGGACTGGTGGAGGGATAGCACTGCTCATAAGTGAAAGGATTCAAGTTGAAGAAATAAACTTGGCTATAGAAAGTGTGCTCAAGGAATTTCTTGTTGCCCGAATGAATACTGGGTCAGAGAGCATTATAATAACTGTTGTACATAACCCACCAAGGAACTAGAATAAGCTAGAAGTTTATGAGGAAAGTCATATAGGTACTATTGAAGTCATAAACTCAGTTGTTACTATGGCACGAGAGAGAAAATGTAGGATTTTAATTAAGGAAGATTTTAATCATAAATAGATAGACTGGATAAATCTTGACCCACACAGTGGTGAGGACTCATTCGGGGCAAGATTCCTAGATTGCGTACAAGGGAATTTCCTACACCAACATGTAATGGAACCAACGAGGGCCAGGGGTGGGGATGAGCCATCACTACTTGATCTAGTATTCACAGATAATGTGTTGGATATTGAAAAAATTGAGTATGAACCACCAATTGGAAAAAGTGACCACTGTGTGTTGTTGATGGAGTATATCATTGAAGATATTCTGCCTGAGAGTAGAGGCACTAAGGACATGAGGAGGAACTATCCGAAAGGAGATTATATCAAAATGAATTAGCTTTTTGCAGTTATTGGCTGGAGAATCTTATTTTACATTAAATCTGTACAAGAAATGTATGACATCTTTTGTGAGAAATATGGGAAGATAGTAGATTGCTGCATACCTTTCACCCAAGTAGGTGTAATTCATGCCAGAGAGAAATGGTTCAATGATGAGTGTAAAAGAGCTAAGGAGTGGAGAGACAAATGCGTTAAAAGGTATAGGAGGAGAAAAAACATAAATTCCAGGCAAAATTAGAAAAGAGCAAGAAATGACTACCTAAGTAAAAGAAGAGAGACAGAGAAAGACTATGAGAGGGACATCACCAGGAAGGCTAAAGAAAATCCCAAGCTTTTCCACAGCTTTATCAGAGGAAAACTGAAGGTAAGAGAGCAGGTTTTAAGGCTTAAGAGAGAAGATGGAAGCATCGCTGAGACGGATGAAGAGATCTGCAAAGAATTGAACAAGGAGTTTCAGTCAGTATTTAAAGTAGAGAATACCCCACCCCCTCAGATTGCAGAGATAGAAGCTTAAGGGCTGGCATTAGAGAACATCAACCTTACAGCCACAGAGGTATGCAAAGCGCTGATGGAGTTAGATGTTCATAAAGCTACAGGTCCTGATGACTTATCCCCTCATGTACTTAAAAAATGCGCAAACACAGTATCAGTGGCACTAAGTATCATATTTAAAACGTCACTGGAGTCAGGGGAGATTCCAAGATGCTGGAAACAAGCAAACGTGATACCTACCTTCAAAAAGGTAAGGAGGGATACGGCTCTGAACTATAGACCAGTTTCCTTGACTAGCATAGTTTGCAAAGTTATGAAGAAACTACTTAGGAAACATATCTCTCTTCACTTGGAATCCTTCAGAATTTTGTCAGGGAGGCATCATGGCTTCAGAGAAGGTAGATCAACAATAACAAACTTATTAGAATTTTATGATGAGGTAAGCCGAATCTTATAGGAAAGAGGGGGCTGGACATTTTGCATATTCCTAGACTTCCAGAAAGCGTTTGACACTGTTCCACATGGGAGACTTATTAGGAAGCTGCAAGCAATGGCTAGAATAGGTGGAAATGTCTTGAAATGGATAAAAACTTACCTAGAAGGAAGGGAACAGAGGGTTAGAGTAAGACACTCAATGTCTGAATGGAGAAGAGTTAGTAGCGGAGTTCCACAGGGTTCAGTTTTAGGGCCACTTTTGTTCCTTGTATATGTAAATGACCTTCCAGAGTCTGTAAATTCATTCATGAATATGTTTGAAGATGATGCAAAGATTGTGAAGAAAGTAGGAAACAAGAACAATGTTATTTCAAAATGTAAGGTTATGAGAATGGGTACAAGTGCAAGAAGGGCCAAGCTTGACTACTCGGTGGCTGGAGTACAACTTCAAGAGACAGAAAATGAGAGAGATCTAGGAGTAAACATACTAGCAGATTTGTCTCCAGAAGTACATATGAATGGCATAGTAAGGGCCGCATATGCATTCTTATCAAATGTAAGGGTAGCCTTCAGACACTTAGAGAAGGAAATGTTCAGAAATATTTATGTAACCTATGTGAGGCCAAAACACAAATATGCAGCCCCCTTTTGGAATTCGCACTTGAAAAAGCACACAGCTAAGCTTGAAAAAGTTCAAAGACATGCCACGAAACTAGTGCCAGAAATACGCAATCTTAGTTATGATGAGAGGCTGAGGGAATTACTTTTACCATCACTCGAAGCTAGAAGATTGAGGGGGGATATGGTGACTGTCTCTAACTTACTTCATGGTTATGATAGAGTGGATAGGGATCGATATTTTGATATTGTTGGCTCTAGAACTAGAGGTCATAGCTTGAAGCTTCGTAAGAAAACTTCTTTGCAGAATGTAAGGAAATACTTTTTCAGTGTAAGAGTAGTTGATAATTGGAATTCGCGAGGAGGTAGGTAATGCTATCTCAATCAATAGTTTTAAAGACAGGTATGATAAGTATCACTAAGTATAAAATGGAACCGATCAGGAGACGGGAAGATACGATCTTTGAGCTCTTTCCCGTAAACACAATTAGGTAATCACAATTAGGTGATCTCACACACACACACACACACACACACACACACACACACACACACACACACACATATATATATATATATATATATATATATATATATATATATATATATATATATATATATATATATATACACACACACACACACACACACACACACACACACACACACACACACATATATATATATATATATATATATATACACACACACACACACACACACTCACACACTCACCTACTCACCTTTTCATGAATTTTTTTTTATACTTTTCTGGTAATTCATTTGTAGAATTTATTATGATAACTCTATTTGCCTTCTTGTAGCCCACCGGACATTTATTTTTTACCTTGACCATGAACAGGGGAGATATGTCATGTGTTGCAATACTGGGAGACCTTTTTGAAGATATCGGAAGACGAGATATTATAATTTCTCTCGTTTCTTTATCTTTTGAAATATTTGTTTCATTATGCATTTTCGAACACGAGCAGTCTTCAGAATATTCTCGCACTCTGTATCTGTCAGTGCATCTTAGGAGCGAGGCTCCTTGGTAGTATTGATAAATTGTTCTAGAGGTTTAACTTAGCTTGTACGATCAGAGATATTCACAAAATTCAACTCTTGGTAAATTTATTACTCTCAGACTTCATCATCCTTTCTGGATGGTCATCATCATTGTCTGTATCAGTGAGTGAGAGCTCATAACGTAATGATGATATTTGTCCTACCTTCAGATAACGATGTAGCCAATGATGCATTCACTTAGCCAGGTGAGTTAACAGAAACTATAAAATCAAGTTCAAGAGTGCTTGGCAATTTGCACCCCAAATATAAATCCTGTTTACTTTGCATGAATACACCACTGACTATGTGGATTCATTAGTGAAGCAGCAACATAACAGGCTTAGATTGTGGTAAAAGCAATGTCAGTACCATAGTTCTCATATATATATATATATATATTATATATATATAATATATATATATATATATATATATATATATATATATATATATATATATATATATATATATATATATACTTAAATAAACACATACACCGTGCATTACATACAAACAACTATTTTCCTCCCCAACCGGGACTCGAACTTGATCTGTGGGTCCAAGTTTGAGTCCCGGTTGCGGAGGAAAATATTTGTTTGTATGAAATGCACGGTGTATGTGTATATTTAAGAATAAATGAACTCCTCGTGCTATTCCAGCTAAAGATTTGGTAAAAACTACTACTGATCTGCATAAGTGTCACGACTTCTCCCCTTGGAGACACACGATGCCCATAATGGACGAATGTGTATCTCTAGTCTGACTAGAGATAGGAGAAGATTTAGTGGTCTTGCTAGAGCAGTTGTAGAATCTTCGACTCTTGATCTGTGGGTCCGGTTGGAGAGGAATATATATATATATATATATATATATATATATATATATATATATATATATATATATATATATATATATAT
>JAXCGZ010015925.1:17500-20000 GCA_037179515.1 Halocaridina rubra | reverse complement strand
ATTTAAATGATTCAGTAGTAATATTTTTCTATTTTTACTCAGAAATGAAAGAAAGAAGGAGAATAAAGAGCAAAATGTGGATAAGCAGGCACTGCGAAATACTCTCGCTGGTACAAATCCTGCTTCTTTAAATCATTTTTAAAATCGCTTACAAAAACAAAACATTGTTCTCTTCGTGAACTGGACATATTGTCTAGCACAACAATAATATTAAGTTTGTTTCTCCGATACAAAAATTAACTCTCCACTGTTTTATTCTGCTGAGTTCTGAACTCATAATCAAGATGACTAGGGCTCGATTCCAGGAAATGGAAGGGGCACAAATTAAGTTCTGTCTTCCAAAGTCACGCTAGAATACACTGGCAGCAGTTGAAACGGAGGGTTTCACCAAGATAATCCATGAACTCTCTCTCTCTCTCTCTCTCTCTCTCTCTCTCTCTCTCTCTCTCTCTCTCTCTCTCTCTCTCTCTCTCTCTCTCTCTCTCTCTTTCTCTCCGCAAACAACCTCACTAAAACAATGCAATAAAAACAATAGAAAATTCGGCATTCAGTACACCTGTAAATTACTATGGCTGGCTGTTCCATGGTTTCTTACGTCATAATAATGAAAGCCACATATGTTCGTTTAGCTAATACCTCTCGTCCTTCAATTAAGGTCTTCTGGGGATGATGCTTATCATCGATTTTCTCTCTCTCTCTCTCTCTCTCTCTCTCTCTCTCTCTCTCTCTCTCTCTCTCTCTCTCTCTCTCTCTCTCTCTCAGTAATTATCAACATTGCATAATGCCAAGTACAGCAATTACGTAACCTTTTGGGCTGGTATGTTATAAAAAAAACTTGCTTATTATATAGTGACTTAGCAAAAACACGGTATTTTGCTTGGCAAATAGACTAGATAATAACAAAGCTTTTCTGTGAATTAACACCCCTGGTTCCCACCCAGGAAGTTACGAGTTCGACTCCCATAAAGTTATTCATATAGGATCCTTTACATTTTCTCCCTACCCCAAAATTCGGGCCCTCTTTGAACCTGAGGCAGCTGCTCTATTCGTAATATAGGCATCTTATGCCAATACGATCTCGTGGTGAAGTGAATGTGCGCTTGGGTTTTACCCTTATGGTTCCGGGGTCAGGTTGACCAGTACAACAATTTTTTTTTTTTCACCAGAGCCCCTTAAGAACCGGAAGCAAAGGAAATTGTAAACTTTGAATATTACGCAACCACTTGTTAACTCATTAGGTATAATAAGAGTGTACTATGTTTGACGAGTACGTGGTCTGGTCCCCTTCTACAGGTCTCATAATGAGGAAAAATATAAATGCATAATTGTAGTTGCATCTATTTGTCTGCTTAAATAGCATGTCATACATTTGACTCTTAATTTTATTTTCAAGTGAAGTCGGATGATGCACCTAAGTAATAATGCTAATAAAACTGCTATTGCTACTACTACTACAACTACTACTGAAAATAATAATGATAATAATAATAATAATAATAATAATAATAATAATAATAATAATAATAATAATAATAATAATAATAATAATAATAATAATAATAATAATAATAATAATAATAATAATAATATCAAATAGGTGTAAATGAAATGATTGGGTCTATCCAGCATGTAGATGTTAATACTACTTGTGCTGTTACTATTTCTGATGATTACCACCACTACTTTTACTAACAGCTGCTGACATCTTGTAATCTACTTCATTAAATCTGTGATTGATTTACATTTCACTTTTTCAAAACTAATCAAAGTCATCTTAGTGTGGTTTAATCTGTAAAGAGAGTGGTTTGCCATATTAATGTACCTGAAATCGATCCCACCTCGTTCAGCGAAGAAGTATATATCAACCCTTGCATGTTGACAGTGCGGAAGGGACAGTAGTGAAAGTGTAGTATCCCTTAGCGAGCGATGAGTATAGCACTGGCAATGGCATGCCATTGGTCATGCCAGTAGAACCTTGAGCTTAGGCACAAGAACTGCTATAAAATGTCCTGTCGCACAGCTCAGCACATAAAAAAGAGAGCAGAAAGTCGTCACCTAATAACCCCTGTCTAATCCACAGGTATAATGAGTGCATTATTGTAGATGGCAGAAGGACCTTACAAACCGTCGCCAAACTTGATAAATTAAAACAACCGCACACATAATTAATATTTAACCGTAATATAAATAATAAATAAATAAATAAATAAATAAAATAAATAAATAAGCAAATAAATAAACGATGGTAATATTCCCTGAGTACAGTACATATAGAGAACTGTGTGTATATGTATGTATCGTATGAACACTCTTGACATATAAGAAATGAATTACGGGGTGGTTTACCTGATGAATCAGCACACTAAGCACACCCAGCTCTCGTGGAGGAACATTATTATTATTATTATTATTATTATTATTATTATTATTATTATTATTACTATTATTATTATTATTATTATTATTATTATTATTATTATTATTATTATTATTATTATTA
>JAXCGZ010015925.1:7500-12500 GCA_037179515.1 Halocaridina rubra | reverse complement strand
ATCTGCAAAGAATTGAACAAGGAGTTTCAGTCAGTATTTACAGTAGAAAATACCCCACCCCCTCAGATTGCAGTGATAGAAGCTCAAGGGCCGGTATTAGAGAACATCAACCTTACAGCCACAGAGGTATGCAAAGCGCTGATGGATTTAGATGTTCATAAAGCTACAGGTCCTGATGACATATCCCCTCATGTGCTTAAAAAATGCGCAAACACAATATCAGTGGCACTAAGTATCATATTTAAGGAGTCACTGGAGTCGGGGGAGATTCCAAGATGCTGGAAACAAGCAAATGTGATACCTATCTTCAAAAAGGGAAGGAGGGATACGGCTCTGAACTATAGACCAGTTTCCTTGACCAGCATAGTTTGCAAACTTATGGAGAAACTACTAAGGAAACATATCTCTCTTCACTTGGAATCCTTCAACTTTTTGTCAGTGAGGCAACATGGCTTCAGAGAAGGAAGATCAACAGTAACAAACTTATTAGAATTTTATGATGAGGTAAGCCAAATCTTACAGGAAAGAGAGGGCTGGGCAGATTGCATATTCCTAGACTTCCAGAAAGCATTTGACACTGTTCCACATGGGAGACTTATTAGGAAGCTGCAATCAATGGCTAGAATAGGTGGAAATGTCTTGGAATGGATAAAAACTTACTTAGAAGGAAGGGAACAGAGGGTTAGAGTAAGACACCTAGTGTCTGAATGGAGAAGAGTTAGTAGTGGAGTTCCACAGGGTTCAGTTTTAGGGCCACTTTTGTTCCTTGTATATGTAAATGACCTACCAGAGTCTGTAAATTCATTCATGAATATGTTTGCAGATGATGCAAAGATTGTGAAGAAAGTAAAAAACGAGAACAATGGTAGAGAACTTCAGGAGGATCTAAATAATCTGCATGAGTGGTCAGAAAAGTGGCTAATGAAATTCAATACCTCAAAATGTAAGATAATGAGAATGGGTACAAGTGCAAGAAGGCCCAAGCTTGACTACTCGGTGGCTGGAGTACAACTTCAAGAGACAGAAAATGAGAGAGATCTAGGAGTAAACATACTGGCAGATTTGTCTCCAGAAATACATATAAATGGCGTAGTAAGGGCAGCATATGCATTCTTATCAAATGTAAGGGTAGCCTTCAGGCACATGGACAAGGAAATGTTCAGAAATATTTATGTAACCTATGTGAGGCCAAAACTCGAATATGCAGCCCCCTTTTGGAATCCGCACTTGAAAAAGCACATAGCTAAGCTTGAAAAAGTTCAAAGACATGCCACGAAACTGGTGCCAGAAATATGCAATCTCGGTTATGATGAGAGGCTGAGGGAATTAGACTTGCCATCACTCGAAGCTAGAAGAGTAAGGGGGGATATGGTGACAGTCTTTAAATTCCTTCATGGTTATGATAGAGTGGATAGGGATCGATATTTCGATATGGCTGGCTCTAGAACTAGAGGTCATAGTTTGAAGCTTGGTAAGAAAACTTTTTTGCAGGATGTAAGGAAATACTTTTTCAGTGTAAGAGTAGTTGATAATTGGAATTCGCTAAGCGAGGAGGTAGTTAATGCTATCTCAATCCATAGTTTTAAGGACAGGTACGATAAGTATCACTAAGTCTAAAAATGGAACCGATCAGGAGACGGGAAGATACGAGCTTTGGGCTCTTTCCCGTAAACACAATTAGGTAATCACAATTAGGTAATCACACATGCAAAGCGCTGATGGATTTAGATGTTCATAAAGCTACAGGTCCTGATGACATATCCCCTCATGTGCTTAAAAAATGCGCAAACACAATATCAGTGGCACTAAGTATCATATTTAAGGAGTCACTGGAGTCGGGGGAGATTCCAAGATGCTGGAAACAAGCAAATGTGATACCTATCTTCAAAAAGGGAAGGAGGGATACGGCTCTGAACTATAGACCAGTTTCCTTGACCAGCATAGTTGCAAAGTTATGAAGAAACTACTAAGGAAACATATCTCTCTTCACTTGGAATCCTTCAACTTTTTGTCAGTGAGGCAACATGGCTTCAGAGAAGGTAGATCAACAGTAACAAACTTATTAGAATTTTATGATGAGGTAAGCCAAATCTTACAGGAAAGAGAGGGCTGGGCAGATTGCATATTCCTAGACTTCCAGAAAGCGTTTGACACTGTTCCACATGGGAGACTTATTAGGAAGCTGCAATCAATGGCTAGAATAGGTGGAAATGTCTTGGAATGGATAAAAACTTACTTAGAAGGAAGGGAACAGAGGGTTAGAGTAAGACACTCAGTGTCTGAATGGAGAAGAGTTTGTAGTGGAGTTCCACAGGGTTCAGTTTTAGGGCCACTTTTGTTCCTTGTATATGTAAATGACCTACCAGAGTCTGTAAATTCATTCATGAATATGTTTGCAGATGATGCAAAGATTGTGAAGAAAGTAAAAAACGAGAACAATGGTAGAGAACTTCAGGAGGATCTAAATAATCTGCAGTGGTCAGAAAAGTGGCTAATGAAATTCAATACTTCAAAATGTAAGGTAATGAGAATGGGTACAAGTGCAAGAAGGCCCAAGCTTGACTGCTCGGTGGCTGGAGTACAACTTCAAGAAACAGAAAATGAGAGAGATCTAGGAGTAAACATACTGGCAGATTTGTCTCCAGAAATACATATAAATGGCATAGTAAGGGCAGCATATGCATTCTTATCAAATGTAAGGGTAGCCTTCAGGCACATGGACAAGGAAATGTTCAAAAATATTTATGTAACCTATGTGAGGCCAAAACTCGAATATGCAGCCCCCTTTTGGAATCCGCACTTGAAAAAGCGTATAGCTAAGCTTGAAAAAGTTCAAAGACATGCCACGAAACTGGTGCCAGAAATACGCAATCTCAGTTATGATGAGAGGCTGAGGGAATTAGACTTACCATCACTCGAAGCTAGAAGAGTGAGGGGGGATATGGTGACAGTCTTTAAATTCCTTCATGGTTATGATAGAGTGGATAGGGATCGATATTTTGATATGGCTGGCTCTAGAACTAGAGGTCATAGTTTGAAGCTTGGTAAGAAAACTTCTTTGCAGGATGTAAGGAAATACTTTTTCAGTGTAAGAGTAGTTGATAATTGGAATTCGCTAAACGAGGAGGTAGTTAATGCTATCTCAATCCATAGGTTTAAGGACAGGTATGATAAGTATCACTAAGTCTAAAATGGAAGCGATCAGGAGACGGGAAGATACGAGCTTTGGGCTCTTTCCCGTATACACAATTAGGTAATTACAATTAGGTAATTACATATATATATATATATATATATATATATATATATATATATATATATATATATATATATATATATATATATATATAGTGTGTGTGTGTGTGTGTGTGTGTGTGTGTGCGTGTGCATAAATATATATATATATATATATATATATATATATATATATATATATATATATATATATATATATATATATATATATATATATATATATATATGTATGTATGTATATATGTATATATACAATCAAAATCTGTCCATGAAAGAGCGCGTTTTTTAAAATGCCCAATATTCCTTGAACTATTCTAATAAAAGTCACCACTAAGGCACTGGATATGCCTTCATATTTCAATAAGGAAGTTCATATATTCCCTCCCATCCCCCAGTGTTAAACTTCACCAAATCTTGCAGGTCGTCTAATAATGGAGACAGATGGTAAGTAGCACACACACACACACACACACACACACACACACACACACACACACACACACACACACACACACACACACACACACACACACACACACACACACACACACACACACACACACACACACACACACACACAAACTTATTAGAATTTTATGATGAGGTAAGCCAAATCTTACAGGAAAGAGAGGGCTGGGCAGATTGCATATTCCTAGACTTCCAGAAAGCGTTTGACACTGTTCCACATGGGAGACTTATTAGGAAGCTGCAATCAATGGCTAGAATAGGTGGAAATGTTTTGGAATGGATAAAAACTTACTTAGAAGGAAGGGAACAGAGGGTTAGAGTAAGACACTCAGTGTCTGAATGGAGAAGAGTTAGTAGTGGAGTTCCACAGGGTTCAGTTTTAGGGCCACTTTTGTTCCTTGTATATGTAAATGACCTACCAGAGTCTGTAAATTCATTCATGAATATGTTTGCAGATGATGCAAAGATTGTGAAGAAAGTGAAAAACGAGATCAGTGGTAGAGAACTTCAGGAGGATCTAAATAATCTGCATGAGTGGTCAGAAAAGTGGCTAATGAAATTCAATATTTCAAAATGTAAGGTAATGAGAATGGGTACAAGTGCAAGAAGGCCCAAGCTTGACTACTCGGTGGCTGGAGTACAACTTGAAGAGACAGAAAATGAGAGAGATCTAGGAGTAAACATACAGGCAGATTTGTCTCCAGAAATACGTATAAATGGCATAGTAAGGGCAGCATATGCATTCTTATCAAATGTAAGGGTAGCCTTCAGGCACATGGACAAGGAAATGTTCAGAAATATTTATGTAACCTATGTGAGGCCAAAACTCGAATATGCAGCCCCCTTTTGGAATCCGCACTTGAAAAAGCACATAGCTAAGCTTGAAAAAGTTCAAAGACATGCCACGAAACTGGTGCCAGAAATACGCAATCTCAGTTATGATGAGAGGCTGAGGGAATTAGACTTACCATCACTCGAAGCTAGAAGAGTGAGGGGGGATATGGTGACAGTCTTTAAATTCCTTCATGGTTATGATAGAGTGGATAGGGATCGATATTTTGATATGGCTGGCTCTAGAACTAGAGGTCATAGTTTGAAGCTTCGTAAGAAAACTTCTTTGCAGGATGTAAGGAAATACTTTTTCAGTGTAAGAGTAGTTGATAATTGGAATTGGCTAAGCGAGGAGGTAGTTAATGCTATCTCAATCCATAGTTTTAAGGACAGGTATGATAAGTATCACTAAGTCTAAAATGGAACCGATGAGGAGACGGGAAGAT
>JAXCGZ010015925.1:0-2500 GCA_037179515.1 Halocaridina rubra | reverse complement strand
CAAAGAAGCTACTTTTTAGTATGGCTAAGAATTATAGGGGAAAAAATAACGAAATCAGCTAAGCCATCAAAGATAAAGAACATACTCTGTTGGTAGATCCAAGTGAAATTTCGGAAAGATGGTGCGAATATTTAGAAGAGCTGATAAATTCTGGAGGGGCTGATGATAACAGCAACAACAGGGAAGATTTGGAAGCCCAACTAGGGGAAGATATACAAGAAGACTGGGATATAACAGAGCAGGAATTGCAGGCAGCTATCAAGGCAATGAAAAAGGCGCTATAAACTATAGCAGATAGAAGCTATAAGGTTGGATTCCTATTAACCTTCTGTGGTGTGTAGTTGGCAGCGCCTTGACTTAGTAATTATAAGTCCTAGGTTCCAGTCCCGGTCGGGGTAAAAAATGATTCATGTTTTCACATATGTAATGTGCTTATTTGGTTATTACATAGCCCGCATGAGATTGGGTATTGAATTAAATGCAAAAATGAAGCCACAAGTGAGGTTGGGGAAATTGTAATATGAACATAGTGGCGTTCAGAAAGAATGCATTCATTGCTAAGTATAGCAGATATAAGCTATAAGGTTGGATTCCTTTTAACGTTTTGTGGTGTGTAGTTGGTAGAGCCTTGACTTAGTAATTATAAGTGCTAGGTTCAAGTCCGGTCAGGGTAAAAAATGATTCATGTTTTCACATATGTAATGTGCTTATTTGGTTATTGTATAGCCCGGATGAGATTGGGAATTGAATTAAATGCTATAATGAAGCCACGAGTGAGGTTGGGAAATCTCACATGCTACTATGAACATAGTAGCATTCAGATAGAATGCGTTCATTCCTAAGTATAGCAGATATAAGCTATAATGATGGATTTCTTTTAACGTTCTGTGGTGTGTAGTTGGTAGCTCCTTGACTTAGTAATTATAAGTCCTAGGTTCAAGTCCCAGTCGGGGTAAAAAATGATTCATGTTTTCACATATGTAATGTGCTTATTTGGTTATTCTATAGCCCGAATGAGATTAGGAATTGAATCAATTGCGAAAATGAAGCCACGAGTGAGGTTGGGGAATCTGTAATATGAACATAGTGGCATTCAGATAGAATGCGTTCATTCCTAAGTATAGCAGATATAAGCTATAAGGATGGATTCCTTTTAACCTTCTGTGGTGTGCAGTTGGTAGCGCCTTGACTTAGTAATTGTAAGTCCTAGGTTCAAGTCCCGGTAGGGGTAAAAAGAAAATAATTCATATATATATATATATATATATATATATATATATATATATATATATATATATATATATATATATATATATATATATATATATATATATATATATATATATATATATATATATATTTATATATATATATATTTATATATATATATCTATATCTATATCTATATATATATATGTATATATATATATATATATATATATATATATATATATATATATATATATATATATATATATATATATATATATATATATATATATATATATATAAATACATATATGAATAATTTTTTTACCCCGACCGGGGCTCGAACCAAGGACTTATAATTACTAAGTCAATTATATGTTTTCACATAAGTAATGTGCTTAATTGGTTAATATATATATATATATATATATATATATATATATATATATATATATATATATATATATATATATATATATATATATATATATATATATATATATATATATATATATATATATAAATATATATATATATATATATATATATATATATATATATATATATATATATATATATATATATATATATATATATATATATATATATATATATATATATATATATATATATATATATATATATATATATATATATATATATATATATATATATATATATATATATATATATATATATATATATATATGTGTGTGTGTGTGTGTGTGTGTGTGTGTGTGTGTGTGTGTGTGTGTGTGTGTGTGTGTGTGTGTGTGTGATTACCTAATTGATTACCTAATTGTGTTTACGGGAAAGAGCCCAAAGCTCGTATCTTCCCGTCTCCTGATCGCTTCCATTTTAGACTTAGTGATACTTATCATACCTGTCCTTAACCTATGGATTGAGATAGCATTAACTACCTCCTCGCTTAGCCAATTCCAATTATCAACTACTCTTACACTGAAAAAGTATTTCCTTACATCCTGCAAAAAAGTTTTCTTACCAAGCTTCAAACTATGACCTCTAGTTCTAGAGCCAGCCATATCAAAATATCGATCCCTATCCACTCTATCATAACCATGAAGGAATTTAAAGACTGTCACCATATCCCCCCTCACTCTTCTAGCTTCGAGTGATGGTAAGTCTAATTCCCTCAGCCTCTCATCATAACTGAGATTGCGTATTTCTGGCACCAGTTTCGTGGCATGTCTTTGAACTTTTTCAAGCTTAGCTATGTGCTTTTTCAAGTGCGGATTCCAAAAGGGGGCTGCATATTCGAGTTTTGGCCTCA
>JAXCGZ010015924.1:35000-38945 GCA_037179515.1 Halocaridina rubra | reverse complement strand
CAAGGCTCCGGGGGCACCTGAGGCATCATAAAGTTAGGAAAGGTCCGCGTGCGTTGGCTCGTAGCGTAGATCTGCCCCGAAAGAATATCAGAATAATTGTAAACTACGTAAGCTTTCCTGTCCAGAACTCAAATCGGGTATCAACAACTAAACAATAGAAATGAAAATGAAGAATGACCAATATAGTGCCATGGCTGGGATTCAAGTGAAGGAAATGAATACATTCGCACATCGCATATATACAGCAACAACAATCAGGAAACAACAAGAATTACGAGAACCGATTCTACTTTCCAGGCACACCATTTTTTACGAGTGTGACTCCGCTTAAAATGAAACAATCAGAATTGTAGTTGAAGGTTACAATATGAACATTTATCACCCTTTTGAATGCGTTCTATGATAAATAAATCCTACCTTTGGCATTTACACTGGGACTAGAACACAACAGGCGATAATGCCGCCACTCTCTTCTGTTAACGTGAGAATCTAATCAAGACGTGTCATGAAACATCAACAAATGACCTCGGGTCAACCACGTGAAATCAGGCACGTACGCATCGAGGCGTGATACACTAAAAGAAATCTATATATATATATATATATATATATATATATATATATATATATATATATATATATATATATATATATATATATATATATATATATATATAATATTTGCAAATAACGTATTTATAGTATATATATATATATATATATATATATATATTATATATATATATATATATATATATATGGTAAGGAAGCCCATCAGTGAAACAGCACATAGAAAAAATAACGCTATATTTCGGTTCCTAACTGGATCCCTTCTCAAGCCCTAGTGCTTGAGAAGGGGTCAGTTAGGACCCGAAATACAGCATTATTTTTTCAATGTGTTGTTTCACTGATGGGCTTCCTTACCATTTAGTGCTGTATGCTAACAGTTTGTGCAATATATATATATATATATATATATATATATATATATATATATATATATATATATATATATATATATATATATATATATATTTATATATATATATTATATATATATATCACGCGTTGGTAGCTGCTTGTTCATGCGAAAGCATCATACCAATCAGGCTACAACAAGAAATAAACATCTGCATATCAAATCGCAACCACTATATGAAAGCTATGGTATGCAGTTTCTCATCTGCTGTAGTAGCTTGATCGGTATGTAGCTGTTCCTCAAGAAAGAAGCTATCTCCGTAAGTTTGGTTACCAAGACTTTCAACATGTTTTTCGTGGATAACAGTGTATTATTAACAGCATTGAATATATATATATATATACATATATATATATATATATATATATATATATATATATATATATATATATATATATATATATATATATATATATATATATATATATATATATATATATATATATATATATATATATATATATATATATATATATATATATATATATATATATATATATATATATATATATATATATATATATATATAAAACCAAATAAGCACATTACATATGTGAAAACATGAATGATTTTTTACCCGGACCGGGACTTGAACCTAGGACTTATAATTACAAAGTCAAGGCGCTACCAACTACACCACAGAAGGTTAAAAGGAATCAGACCTTATAGCTTATATCTGCTATACTTAGGAATGAACGCATTCTATCTGAATGCCACTATGTTCATATTACAGATTCCCCAACCTCCCTCGTGGTTTCATTTTCGCATTTAATTCAACTTCCAACCTCATTCGGGCCCAACAATAACCAAATAAGCACATTACATATGTGAAAATATGAATCATTTTTTACCAGGATCGGGACTTGAATCTAGGACTTATAATTACCAAGTCAAGGAGCTACCAACTACACCACAGAAGGTTAAAAGGAATCAGACCTTATAGCTTATATCTGCTATACTTAGGAATGAATGCATTCTATCTGAATGCCACTATGTTCATATTACAGATTCCCCAACTCACTAGTGGCTTCATTTTCGCATTTAATTCAACTCTCAAGCTCATTCGGGCCCAACAATAACCAAATAAGCACATTACATATGTGAAAACATTAATGATTTTTTTACCCCGACCGGGACTTGAACCTAGGACTAATAATTACCAAGTCAAGGCGCTACCAACTACACCACAGAAGTTTAAAATGAATAGGACCATATAGCTAATATCTGCTATACTTAGGAGTGAATGCATTCTATCTGAATGCCACTATGTTCACATTACAGATTCCCAAACCTCACTCGTGGCTTCATTTTCGCATTTAATTCAACTCCCAATCTTATTCGGGCAAAACAATAACCAAATAAGCAAATTACATATGTAAAAACATGAATGATTTTTTTACCCCGACCGGGACTTGAACCTAGGACTTATGATTACCAAGTCAAGGTGCTACCAACTACACCACAGATGGTTAAAAGGAATCAAACTTTATACCTTATATTTGCTATACTTAGGAATGAACGCATTCTATCTGAATGCCACTATGTTCATATTACAGATTCCCCAACCTCACTCGTGGTTTCATTTTCGCATTTAATTCAACTCCCAATCTCATTCGGGCCTTGAATCCTTTTAACCTTCTGTGGTGTAGTTGGTAGCGCCTTGATTTGGTAATTATAAGTCCTAGGTTCAAGTCCCGGTCTGGGTAAAAAATCATTAATGTTTTCACATATGTAATGTGCTTCTTTGGTTATTGTTGGGACCGAATGATATTGGGAGTTGAATTAAATGCGAAAATGAAGCCACGAGTGAGGTTAGGGATTCTGTAATATGAACATAGTGGCATTCAGATAAAATGGGTTCCTTCCTAAGTATAGCAGATATAAGCTATAAGGTCTGATTCCTTTTAACCTTCTGTGGTGTAGTTGGTAGCGCCTTGACTTCGTAATTATAAGTCCTAGGTTCAAGTCCCGGTCCGGGTAAAAAATAATTCATGTTTTAACATATGTAATGTGCTTATTCGGTTATTGTTGGGCCCATATGAAATTGGGAGTTGAATTAAATGCGAAAATGAAGTCACGAATAAGGTTGGGACATCTGTAATATGAACATAGTGGCATTCAGATAGAATACGTTAATTCCTAAGTATAGCAGATATAAGCTATAAAGTCTGATTCCTTTTAACCTTCTGTGGTGTAGTTGGTAGCTCCTAGACTTGGTAAGTATAAGTCCTAGGTTCAAGTTCCGGTTGGGGTAAAGAAAATCATTCATGTTTTCACATATGTAATGTGCTTATTTAGTTATTGTTGGGTCTGAATGAGATTGGGAGTTGAATTAAATGCGAAAATGAAGCCATGAGTGAGGTTGGGGAATCTGTAATATGAACATCTTGGCATTCAAATAGAATGTGTTCAACCCTAAGTATAGCAGATATAAGCTATAAGGCTGTTTTCTTTTAACCTTCTGTGGTGTAGTTAGTTGCGCCTTGACTTGGTAATTATAAGTCCAAGGTTCAAGTCTCGGTCGGGGTAAAAAATGATTCATATATATATATATATATATATATATATTATATATATATATATATATATATATATATATATA
The DNA here is from genome assembly GCA_037179515.1 of Halocaridina rubra. Taxonomy (NCBI): domain Eukaryota; kingdom Metazoa; phylum Arthropoda; class Malacostraca; order Decapoda; family Atyidae; genus Halocaridina; species Halocaridina rubra. Next base: position 35,364 of record JAXCGZ010015924.1, on the reverse strand, counting down.
TATATATATATATATATATATATATATGTGTGTGTGTGTGTGTGTGTGTGTGTATACTTACTCACACACACACACACATATATATATATGTTCCGGTTTTACGTCACGGACTCCCTTTTCAACTAAGGGTTAGGACGGTTGCCTTCTTTCGAAGGACTTGTTTTGACAGATGTAATCGTTTCCTTGAGTGCATGCCCTTGCTAACCTCAGACCGTGACGGGGCGCAAACTCTCGACCTGACACCTCAGAGTCGCGGACGTTACCGATTGAGCCACGGTGATTACCCACACACACACACACACACACACACACACACACACACACACACACACACACCCATATATATATATATATATATATATAT
>JAXCGZ010015924.1:0-30000 GCA_037179515.1 Halocaridina rubra | reverse complement strand
TCTAAAACTTCTTCTTCTCTTTCCAGTCCTTCTCCTTTTTCATGCTCGTGGTTCCTCATCTTGGTTCCTCTTTTGACCAGAGTTGCTTAGTTGGTTAATTTCTTGCCTGGGGATCCAGGTGAGATTCCTGAGTTTTGGTTGAGAATCCCAGCGAATTATCCAAAGACCACTTTCTTCCTGGACTTCACCAAAAACCCTCAGCATCCTCGTAAGGCAAACCTATGATTATATTTTAATTCCTTCTGCTTCCTACTCATCCTTGTTCTTGACCATGACTTCCCCCTTATCTCACCTGTCATATTTTCAGCAAGTCATAGTACGAATAAGCAATAATATTCGAAAAATTCTACTTTATGAGGAGACATAAATTAGAACTTGAAGGGAGAAAATACATTAAAAGTCCACACCGCATTATTGGTCTGATGCACACAAGATCTCAGAAGGTTGTTACCAAGGATTATTTTTTCATCGTCCAAAAAATCTGATGTATCAGTCAATAAGATTTCGAAGGAAAAAGAAAAAAAAAACAGTGTAATAAAAATGTTGATCACATCAGTGAACTGATACATATAACTTCTAAGAAAAGTGAGCCGATGAAAAATATCTAATCGTCTAACCAATATAATATGTTCAGCTTGGCAATTAAATGATCATCAGGGTCATAGCATAAGAACACAAGAGTAGAATACAAACGGAAATGTTGAAAAAAAATCATACCACATTAATTGACAATTACACATAATTTCGCAGAAATGAGAACGGACGAATAAAGTAGTTTGGACGTTGTCATATTCTATCTCCCAATTATCAGTGTGCAAATGTTCATTTCCGGGTAATGAACGTAGCTCCAGCTTCCATGACCTAACGATAGGCATTTGGCCAGATTCGGTTAACAGCACGAAAGCTTCACTGTCTCCAACTTTGAAAGTCATAGAGGCAAGCCAACCAGATATATATCTGGAACACTTAAAGGACGAATTTAGAAAATTATAAAAATGTACAATGCAAGACTTCTCCCTCGTCCTTGGCAAAAGGTAACGTACCACCCTGTACTTCATCTTTTTTTTTTCTCTCTCGTCGTTTTTCTTACCTTGTACCCTCTTTTTTCTATACTTGCCAAGCGGAACCAATGCAAGCAATTCTTCTTTAAAGAGCCGTTCGTCGTCTACCCGACAGAAACTTGACAGTCCAAATAAGAACATCATTAGATAGGAAAAGCCATTCCTTAAGCCATACTTTTAAGAGGTAATGGTGGTGAGAACAGGAAAAATGGCTTAAACCGCAATTCCTTATCAATTAATACCCCTGCTGTTTTTATCTAAAATAGCTGCTCTAAATATTCTCGTTTTCTGTGTGTCGTCCTCTTGGGTACAAAATTCTGCAACGTCAGAGTACACTTATCATCCAGCCCAAAAGTAAAATTAAATTAACTAAAAACTATAGTAAAATTAAATTAAATAAAAACTAATATAAAATAAACGAGCTATAGAGTAATGTAACTTAATGTACAACCTCTATATGGAATACTACTGCGTTATTAAATTCATACAGGAATGAAACTCTAAGTTCATCCATGATAATAAAATTACATAGAGAGTAAATGAAGAAAACAAATCTAAAAAAAAATAAATAATTTTATAGGTCTAGCGACAAAGCTAGACTATAAACGAAACATGAATAAAACATAGCGTACATATAATACGCAAAAAGCATTTTAATTATTATATATTCATCTAATAATACTTAGATATATGTATATCTACAAAGTAAGTAATTAACCAGAGAAAATGATATAAAATACTGAAATTATCATGACAGTCATGCATGGAAAATTAATATTAAGGCCAAGAGAGACAAATGAATGAGCCAGAAAATATAAACACTTATACGTTATGAAGTAACCAACCAAAAACTAAGTTTTGTATATATATATATATATATATATATATATATATATATATATATATATATATATATATATATATATATATATATATATATATATATACATATATATATATATATATATATATATATATATATATATATATATATATATATATATATATATATATATATATATATATATATATATATATATATATATATAGTGAAAATATCAATCAATAGTACGATAATTAACAAAATCATGCATGGTATCATAATTGAAAACATACTATATATATATATATATATATATATATATATATATATATATATATATATATATATATATATATATATATATATATATATATATATATATATATATATATATATATATATATATATATATATATATATATATATATATATATATATATATATATATATATATATATATATATATATATATATATATATATATATATATATATATATATATATATATATATATATATACTGAATAATTACATAGTTATAAATATGTGTATATATACACATACATACATACATACCCAAGCACACACACACACACACACACACACACACACACACACACACACACACACACACACACACATATATATATATATATATATATATATATATATATATATATATATATATATATATATATATATATATGATTTGTAGGTTGGCCATGGCACCAGCCGCCCGTAGAAAAACTACGACTGAAAGTATTAGGATACAACTAGGACTGGTCCAGACAGATCCAGGTTGAGTCTTCCTTCAGGACGGTTCTTTTCCTCATGCCTACATCTCCACTAAATATTTTGGCATATTCATTACACATTTCTGGCTATTCCATTATATTTGATAAGTCTAAACACTTCCCAAATATCTCTCTTTTTCTGTCTTTTTTTCTTCATATTTGTTATTATTTATGGAAGGTCCACAGCTAATGGCCCCCAAAACCTGGCATAGAGGGGTGCGAAGAATCTCTAGGGATCGTGTTGACTCCACTATTGGCTTGAGGGCAGACAAGCCTGGTGGTAGTAATTGTTTTGCCATTAACCTTGTACCTCCAAAGAGATTTGCTTCTTTTACTCTTCACTATTCTAACATTCGTGGGCTGAACTCTAATCTTTCGTCTGTGGAACAGAACTTGGGTACTTTGAAGGAAATGAGGCCCTTGCTTTCTCTATTACTCATGATCTGGAGCAAATTATCAAACATCCTACTCGTGTTCCTGATCGTCACGAACATGCAGCAAACACTCTTGACCTATTTCTTACTTCTAACCCCTCAAACTACCCTTATTCTGTGCTTTCCACTCTTGGTAAATCCGACCACTCTCTGATCTCAATCTTTTCCATTTTTGCTCCCCCTCCACCAATCCCTCCTACTCAGTGCCACCTTTGGCACTTTGAGTGTACCCAACATGAAAATTTGCGCAACTTCCTCTTTGACTTCCCATTGGATGACTGCTGCTCTGGTCCCGCAACCCTGATCAGGTAGCTCTAAAAGTTGCCGAAATCATGACTGCGGGAATGGAGGTGTACATCCCCTCTTCTACAAAAACTTTCTCTCCGCCTAAACCTTGGTTTGACTGTGCCTGCTACATGGCTATCCAGGCCAGGAATCGGGCACACCGATCTTACCAAGCCTATCCTTCCGATTTAACTCACTCTGCTTTTATTGTAGCTAGGAATCACTGTACTGCTCAGATTCGAAGGTCTAAGGCTTCTTTTATAAGAAGGAAAGTTAATGACCGTAACTCCTCTCCCACTGACAAATGCTTCTGATCCTTAGCCTAAAACCTCTCCAGAAACTTCTGTAACTTAAGCTTTCATCCTCTCATTCATTCTGATAGTTTTATAGCTTGCTCTCCCACTGACAAAGCCACTCTCTTTGGCTCTCATTTTTCCGCCAACTCTTCTATAAACGATTCCAGCGTACCTGTTCCTCAATCTTTACCCCTTTCTAACTCCGTGCCCTCCCTTATCCTTTCTTTACGCAAAGTTCATAAGGTTCTTCGCTCACTAAAGACGAACAAGGCATATGGTCCCGATGGTATCCCTGCAAGATTCCTTAAGGAGTTTGCAAATGAACTGGCTCCCGTGCTTTGCCGTCTTTTTTGCCTCATTCTGTCAACCAGTATCTATCTTTCATCTTAGAAGCATGCTCTAGTTCAACCTGTTTATAAGAAGGCTGACCACTCTAGTCCTTCAAACTACCGACCTATTGCCCTAACCTCCTCTACTGCCAAAGTTTTCGAAACTTTGCTGAATGCTCACTTCTTGAAATGCCTTGAATCTAACTCACTTATCTCCGATCACCAGTATGGCTTCCGCAAGGCAATATCCATTGGTGATCTCCTGTCCTATCTTACTCATGTATGGTTATCTTCTCTGAGGAACTATGGGGAATCCTTTGTAGTCGCCCTTGATATCTCTAAGGCTTTTGACAGAGTCTGGCACAAGGCTCTCTCGGCCAAACTCCCTGCCTATGGCTTTACCCCTTCTTTCTGTTCTCTGATTTCCAGTTTTCTTACTGACCGTTTTATATCTGTAGTTGTTGATGATGCGACATCTAGTCCTTTCTCTGTTACCAGTGGTGTTCTACAGGGCTCTCTTCTTTCACCCACTTTGTTCCTTCTTTTCATCAATGATCTTCTACGATCCCCATCTTCCTCTCTTCTTCAAGCCTTTGCTGATGATTCTACCCTTCACATTTCCTCTGCCTATTCTTCACAACCTTCATCTGCTACTCGTAATCAGTCTCGGATCATTCTTTCTTCTACTCTTAACTCCGATTTACAGAGAGTAAGTGAGTGGAGCACTAAAAAATTTAGTTAAATTCAATGCCTCCAAGACACAGTTTCTGGCTATCCCTTTATCTTCTTCTCCTGATAACCCTATTGTCTTTGAAACTAACGAAATTTACCCTCTTAATTCTATCAACATATTAGGAATCCATATAGCCTCTAACTTGTCTTGGAGAATTCACATAATTCAAATTTCTAAATCTTCATTCAAATAATTGGGGGCTTTGTTTCGTTTTCGTAATTACTTTTCCTCTTCACAGTTATTTAAAATATATAAAAGTCTTATTCGTCCCTGCTTAGAATACTGCTCACACATCTGGAGTGCTTCTTCTTATACTTATCTCCTTGATAGGGTTGAATTAAAGACAGTCAGACTCATTAATGATACTTCTCTTACTTCTAATCTGGATTCTCTCTCTTCTATCGCTACTACTTCCATCGCTGCTCTGATGAGTTGGTGAGTTGCATCCCTCCCCCACTGCCGAGGCCGCATAACACTTGCCAAGCGGCCTCATTTCACAGGTACTGTGTGGAGATTTGTAGTTCGCAGACTGGTTGGTGTAACGACTGCTTCTTCCCATCTACATCCAGACTCTGGAACTCTCTTCCTCCTTCTGCCTTTCCTAATTCTTGTAACCTATCATCCTTCAAAAAGCAGATCTATTATCATCTCAGGGCCTAGTCCTCCATATCTCTGGGTCCTCTGTATTTTGTCTGTTTTTTCTGTCTGTCGTTTTCCTTTGTGTGACATTACCTCATCTCTGCCTTGTCCTTAAACTTTTTCTTTTCCTTAGTCTTGGTAGTTTTTGCCTGTCCCGGTGTCACACCCATAAATATATATATATATATATATATATATATATATATATATATATATATATATATATATATATATATATATATATATATATATATTTTTTTTTTTTTTTTTTTTTTTTTTTTAATAATTGTGACACTAGGACGGGCCAAAAAAAAAATAAAATAAAACAGCCCTCATCGGGCCTGGGCACGATAAATACATAAAGTAAAGAGAAACAGAGATGGAGAGTGTAATGACTTGTCAGATGTGAAGGGATAATAAAAGATGTGTGATGAATATTCAAGAATCTTCAGTGTAGCTGTAGGCATATTAAAAGATATATATATATATATATATATATATATATATATATATATATATATATATATATATATATATATATATATATATATATATATATATATATATATATATGAATCTCCTTTTTTTTTAACCTCTTGTGGTGTAGTTGGTAGTGCCTTCACTTAGTAATTATAAGTCCTATGTTCATGTCCCGGTCGGGGTAAAAAAAATAAAAAAAATAAAATAAAAAATATTATTCATGTTTTCACATATGCAATGTGCTTATTTGGTTATATATATATATATATATATATATATATATATATATATATATATATATATATATATATATATATATATATATATATATATGTATGTATGCATGTATGCATGTATGTATGTATATGCGTGTATGTATGTATGTATACAGTATATTAAAAATAATGAATATTTTCAGAGGGATGCATTACTATTCCATTGCTGTGGAGAGAGAGAGAGAGAGAGAGAGAGAGAGAGAGAGAGAGAGAGAGAGAGAGAGAGAGAGAGAGAGAGAGAGAGAGAGAGAGAGAGAGACTCATATTGGGGTAATGACAACCCTTGCTATCATACTTATCAAAGTAAATAAATAAACAAATAGATAGATAAATAAATAAATAAATAAATAAATAAATAAATAAAATATATATATATAAATAAATTAATAATTATGAGTGAGCAAACGAGTAAGTAAGCATTTAAGCAGACAAATGAGAAATTTATTAAATAAATGTACAGATGAACAATATGAGCAGTAGAGACATCAATCAACAATTGATGCAGAGTTCCGTGGCATGAGCTCATTCAGAACAGTCGTCTGGCACTCTTATACAAACCATTTTTCTAACCTTTGTATGACAAGAAAAACCCCTTCTTTTTTTTATTCATCAAGAACGTGTAATTGAGAAATTTTCTCGGTCAGAAAACTGCAACGCAAACCTAGCTAAAACTGTGATGCCAATCAGCAATTGTGGAGCCCCACATCACTGAGATGAAAATTTGGTGGTTGCAGTAAATTTGTATCTAGTTATTTGCCTATTTTACCTAATTTGTAGTTACGGGAAACAGACCTAGTATACTTGTAACATCCTGTATACTGATGGGTTTCTTTTCTTTTCTCTTTTCTTTTTATTTCTTTTCTCTTTTCTTTTCTTTTTATAACCCAGGAACACAAATTTGTATATACCTTATCTGCCAAAAGAGCTCTATGCTCTCAACTTACCGTCTCCTTTGTTTGTAGGGGGTTAGTAACACTTTTAATATTTTTCCTTCAAACTATGAATGCGTGGGTGTTTGATATATGAAAAAGCATGCGTTGGGGTTCTGGAATCCTATTATACAAAGTATAAGTATGTGGTAGTCCAATTTCAAGCAGATAAAAAGGATTTATCAAAATAGTTGCCTTCTTCACAATGACTTGGGACAGAGACCATTTGACCCTGACTCTTGATGCAGTTTGGTGAAATTTACGATAATTTGAAGCTTGACAAATATCAGTAGTTCCACTAAAACTGCACGTAAATAAAAAGTCTCATGGAGTGATACTCAAGTTTCTCCTAAACTTTGAACATTTTGACCTTGACCTTTGAGGCCGTATGCTGAAAACGAGAACCTGATGAAGATAATGTTGAACATATACTTCTAAACTATATTCGACATTTTCCAATAAGTACTCAGGTAGTTATTGAGGATAGAATGATTGCAAATTTATGAAGTGCAAATTTTCATAAGAATCGGCCTATAATGAGCTTTGTAAATGTGACTGGAATTACTCTCTTATTCCCTAAGATTCTTTGCTATGTAATGGAAAATTTGTAAGTGTAAATGTTAAGACAGCAAAGGATTAAAAAAACACACAAGACTATAAGATCGAGTTAGCGCATTCTCATATTCTGACTTTGTGACTCTTCTACCTCATATAATTAAATAAGTCTTTACCACTTCATCTCTCATTATGACTAATCACTTTAAAAAAAAAATACGGATAGGAAGACGGTAGCATAGCAACCTTTTGCCTGTCACGTTTTATTCACCACCTCAAGGAACACACCATACTTCCTTTGTCTCTCTTCTTCTTCTTTTTCTTCCTGCTATTAAAAAGGAGATCGTGACCGAAATCCTCCTTACCATATACAGAAAAGAATTGAAAAGTAAATCCTTCCTCTTCTTACTATTTCCATCCAACTACTTCAATGAATTAAAATATATATAAATCCTCATCTCTGTTAGCCTAATGTTTCAAGAGAAAAGGATAAATATTATTGACCGCTCCTCCTCCATCTCTCTTCTTCGTACTTCTTCCATAACGAGGAATAAAAAATATTAGTTCTTCCTCTTCCAATCTTCTTCCTCCTTTAACTTTCTGAAAAAGATATACATTCTTACTCCACCATCTCTCTTCTTCCTTCCTACTAGCTTTCAAGAAGAGAGGATTGATAGATAAAGAATTTTACTCCTCAGTTTCTCTTATTCCTTCTGCTTTTGGAAAATTATACAAATCTTTTCTCTTCCATCGTTCTTCTTTCTTTTTTTCTCTAAACCTAAAAACTAACTAAAGCTAATCACATATATACGGGAAGTCGTAGCACCCCCCCCCCTCCCCGATAAAAAAAACTATGAAAGCCTTGTATTCACGAATGGAAAAGAAGTTCTAAAAAGAAAAGACTATAGGTGCACGTATTATAACGTACAAATGTACAAAATAAAATTTAAAGAGTACAAAAGGAAAGAAAAAGTTCTTGACAGCTATCTATAAAGAGATAGGAAAAACGAATCCACCAACTAATCTGTATTTTCTGCAATAATAATAATAATAATAATAATAATAATAATAATAATAATAATAATAATAATAATAATAATAATAATAATAATAATAATAATAATAAGAAGAAGAAGAAGAAGAAGAAGAAGAAGAAGAAGAAGAAGACTGTACATTATTTTCTTCATTATCTACTTTCTTTCCAATTCCATACCTCTGCAAGCCCTTCTCATAATCACTGCTACTTCTTCTTCTTGTTCTTATTCTCTTTTTTCTTCTTTCTCTTGAGTCAAACTCTTCTCTTTCTTCCCCTCCACTCCTCCTCATCCTAATCCATCCACCTCCTCCTTGCTCTTATCCTCCAGCGACACAAATATATGTACGTCCCCATCCCCATCCCATACCAACCCCTTCTCTCACCCCCTCCTTCTTCGGCTACCGCCGTTGCATACTTTCAACATTCATTCCTTAATGCAATTTCTGTGTTCTTATTCTGACCACGGTGTAGCTTATAGAGTAGACTACGGAGCAAGGCTCTCTCTCTCTCTCTCTCTCTCTCTCTCTCTCTCTCTCTCTCTCTCTCTCTCTCTCTCTCTCTGTCTCTCTCTCTCTCTCTCTCATATCCAATAGGTCCGAAATTCGGTTTTCCTATCGCTTTTAGTTGATTCTTAACGACACGGAGAAATAACGGTAAATAAAATATACAAAGGCCTTAATGTACCTTGTGAAGTGGGTGGTTCAGTCAAAGCATACTTCCACCATAACCAATTCACAATAATCTCCCCCCTTAGTGTCTTGGAGATAAAAGGTCACCAAAATTCCACCATCACTGCTAGGGTCCGTCACACACGAAACTAATATGGATTCTAAATTAAAAACAAGAAATAATTTTAAAAACAAATTAAAGAACATGATACTTTCGCCAAATGTGCCAGTTTCCTCGAGAACTTAAAACAAATGAAACAGTAATGCCAAAGGAAATTTAATAATAAAAAAGAAATGCTTGCATAATTAAACGATGCAAAAATTAATAACAAAAGGAATTGGATTGCATTCAAACAGAGGACTTTGAGGGTTTAGATTAGGTGTTTTAATATTATTATTATTATTATTATTATTATTATTATTATTATTATTATTATTATTATTATTATTATTATTATAGTAGGATCATAATTATTCATTCATTACTAATATTATATAATACTTCCATAATTAATATATATATATATATATATATATATATATATATATATATATATATATATATATATATATATATATATATATATATATATATATTTAATAGTGTGACACCGGGACAGGCAGAAACTGCCCTCATCAATAAAAGCCCGGGCACGAGAAAATACCAACACTAAGGAAAAAAAGTTTAAGGACAAGGCAGAGATGAGGTAATGTCACACAAAGGAAAACGACAGACAAAAAAAAAAACAGTCAAAGTACAGAGGACCCAGAGATATGGAGGACTAGGCTCTGAGATGATAATAGATCTGCTTTTTGAAGGATGAAAGGTCATAAGAATTAGGAAAGAAAGGAGGAAGAGAGTTCCAGAGTCTGGACGTAGATGGGAAGAAGCAGTCACTGCACCGACCAATCCGCGAGCTACAAATCTCCATACAGTACCTGTGAAATGAGGCCGCTTGGCAAGTGTTATGCAGCCTCGGCAGTGGGGGAGGGATGCAACTTGTCAACTCATCAGAGCAGCAATGGAAGTAGTAGAGATAGAAAAGCGAAAGGGAAGATACATTATGGCAAAGAGAGAGAGAATCCAGATTAGAAGTAAAAGAAGGATCAATAATGAGTCTGAATGCCTCAGATTCAACCTTATCAAGAAGATAAGTATAAGAAGAAGCACCCCAGATATGTGAGCAGTATTCTAAGCAGGGACGGATAAGACCTTTGTAAATTTTAAGTATCCGCAAAGAAGAAAAGTAATGACGAAAACGAAACAAAACCTCAATTTTTTGGATGAAGATTTAGAAATCTGGATTATGTGATTCCTCCAAGACAAGTTAGAGGCTATATGGATTCCTAATATGCTGATAGAGTTAAGAGGTTAAATTTCATTAGTTTCAAAGACAATAGGGTTATCAGGAGGAGGAGAAGATAAAGAGATAGCCAGAAACTGTGTCTTGGAGGCATTGAATTTAACTAAATTTTGAGTGCCTCACTCAGATACTCTCTGCAAATCGGAGTTAAGAGTAGAAGAAAGAGTGATACGAGATTGATTACGAGTAACAGATGAAGGTTGTGAAGAATAGGCAGAAGAAAAGCAAAGGCATGAAGAAGAGAGGAAGATGGGGATTGTAGAAGATCATTGAAGAAGAGAAGGAACAGAGTAGGTGAAAGAACAGAGCCATGTGGAACACCACTGGTAACAGAGAAGGGGCTAGATGTCACGCCATCAACAACTACAGATATAAAACGGTCAGTAAGAAAACTGGAAATCAAAGAACAGAATGAAGGGGTAAAGCCAACAGAGCCTTGTGCCAGACTCTGTCAACAGCCTTAGAGATATCAAGGGCGACTACAAAGGATTCCCCATAGCTCCTCAGAGAAGATAACCATACATGAGTAAGATAGGACAGGAGATCACCAGTGAATCTTGCCTTGCGGAAGACGTACTGGTGATCGGAGATAAGTGAGTTAGTTTCAAGAAGTGAGAATTGAGCAAATTTTCAAAAACTTTGGCAATAGAGGAGGTTAGAGCAATAGGTCGGTAGTTAGAAGGAATAGAGAGGTCACCCTTCTTAGGAACAGGTTGAAATAGAGCATGCTTCCAAGACGAAGGGTAGATACTAGTTGACAGAACGAGGCGAAAAAGACGGCAAAGCATGAGCGCCACTTCATCTGCAAACTCCTTAAGGAACTTTGCAGGGATAATATCGGGACCAGATGCCTTGTTCGTCTTTAGCGAGCGAAGAACCTTATGAAATTTGCATGAAGAAAGGATAAAGGAGGGCATAGGGTTAGAGAGGGGTAAAGACTGAGGAACAGGTGTGCTGGAATAGTTTATAGAAGAGTTGGCAGAAAAATGAGAGCCATAGAGAGTAGCTTTGTCAATGGGAAAGCAAGCTATAAAACCATCAGAACGAATGAGAGGGGGAAAAACTTGAGTTGCAGAAGTTTTTGGAGAGCTTTTTGGCTAAGGACCAGAAGCATTTGTCATTGGGAGAGGAGTTAAGGTCATTAACTTTCCCTCTTATAAAGGAAGCATCTAACCTTCGAATTTGAGCAGTAAAGCGATTCCTAGCTATAATATAAGCAGAGCGAGTTAAATCGGAAGGAGAGGCTTGGTAAGATCGGTGAGCCCGATTCCTAGACTGGATAGCCATGGAGCAAGCACGGTCAAACCAAGGTTTAGGGGGAGAGAAAGTTTTTGTAGAAGAGGGGATGCACGCCTCCATTCCCGCGGTCATGATCTCGGCAACTTTTAGAGCTACCTGATCAGGGTTACGGGACCGAAAGCAGTAGTCATATATATATATATATATATATATATATATATATATATATATATATATATATATATATATATATATATATATATATATATATATATATAATACTAAAGTTATGAGAAGGAAAGCCCTTTACTTACTAAATCATTATGCTAATAGTTAGCAACACACTAGTGATATTAAATAATAATAATAATAATAATAATAATAATAATAATAATAATAATAATAATAATAATTATTATTATTATTATTATTATTATTATTATTATTATTATAATGAAATTGCACATCAAAAAATCTTGAAACCTTAAAAAATAACAAGATAGTAGATACGGGGTTATAATTAGGAGAGAAAAGGAAGAGTGACAGACATTTCTTTTTAGAGAAATCAATCTTATGAAAAACTTCTTCTATTTCTCCTGGTTTCTGGAATATGTGTGACTGAGGGACAATTTTCTTCTGAGATATCGTTGTCAAGTACGGAACATCTATTGTGAAAACTACACCCATGAACGTGTGGTTAAGGATAATTATTTCCAAGCTTGATTCAATGTACACCCTTTTTTTTTCCATGAACTCTGATATATATATATATATATATATATATATATATATATATATATATATATATATATATATATATATATTATATATATATATATATATATATATATATATATATATATTGATAGGGTTTCACCCTCTTTATGCACTAACTACAGGAATGACTTACTCTGAGGCAGTTCCAACAGACTTGAGCAGATTTTGGAGCTTGACCTCATACACATCTTTTTCCTGTCATTTGAAATGGGATTTGCCAAACTCTCCGTGATATACGTATTCCGGAGCTGAGAAACGTAATAAGTAGAGAAACACTTATTCGCAAGCTTAAGTACATGGACATTTTCCTGCCTTCAGAATAATGCTTACCCGTTTCAATGTCTAACTAGTCAACATACATCCATATAAAATGACCGTAGCCCCTCTTGAAAGAACCGTGGCCCAGTCAATGCAAATACCTAGTCACCAGAGATCAGATTTACCCCATTTCTTTCATCTTGGCTCCTTGGAGATAAAGAGTCACCAGATATCCCGCCTCCATTCTGCATGCGTAAGTGGGCAAAATCGTCCGCCATGAGGCCCGACAGCTTTAGCTAGTTTACACTTGACACTTCATCCCAAAATGAATTCAAAATCCTAAGACAAAGTATAGTGATATGCCAGTCTGCGCTTCCTCCAGCTTCTACAAAAAAAAAAATCCTGTCTTCTGAAGAATGATTTACTTTCTAAACACTCAAATTCTCATAATTGAATATAATACATATTCTACCCTAATTTCCTAATTCTATTTTCAAGAACTACAACCTTAAAGTTTATATGATGTACATTTTCTACTTTACTGTAAGACTACTTTGCACAAAGGCAAAGCAGTGCAAACTTTAACAAATAATAAAAATATAAAACAATAAAGATTCAGCAATGCTTACTTACACGTAAGAGCCTTTTGGTGTCTTGATTAACCTACAGCATATATCGACTACAAGATTCTTGAGAGTGAATCCACTCCACCTGATGCTGTAGACACTAAAGTTGTGACAGATCTTTGCTCAACGTTGCTAATTAATGGTGTGAAATGTTCTCTCTTTCCCGTCATATACTTATTGCTGACAGTTACAAAAGCTTGATGGTATGGCGACGGGCCATAAAGCTAAAATATTTAAGAAATCTTTCCTGGTCACTTCACCAATAGCCTCAGACTGATGTCTACTTGTGTCTCGTTAGATTTGTTACTTGTCTTATGAGACATTACTTATCTGCTAAGGAGTTGAGGGACAAAACCTTATTCATCGTCGACCTCCAACAAGATCTTAGCAGTTATATATACCGCTAGTACTGATACTAGGTGATATGCTACAGCTACATTCTAAATTTAAAATACATTACGATAATCACATACTGTGTATTGTAAACAATTCCAAGAATATCAGAAGTCAACTTTGGAATTGAGTCGCAAAATTGAATTTGAAAATTGAGAAGCTAAATCATGTACTAGTATATAAGTATGTATGCATGCATACTAGTATGCGCATATGTATATTAAATAGTTTTACATTCATATTACTAAAGAATGCTCCATCATTCTTTTCCGGAGAGACTCTAAAATAATAACCTCAGGCTTCAGCGTTTTTACTTTCAAAGTAAGCAGAGTAAAAGAGTTCAGTGCCTGCACATTCATGCAAGGAGCCAAATTGAGTATATACAGAGCTACCAAATTTACAGGCGCCAGGAATGAATTCCTTTATGTAATATTTTTTAATTAGCTTGCAAAAATAATGCAGGCATAAACATTAAGTATGTATGTATGTATGTATGTATGTGATTACCTAATTGTGTTTACGGGAAAGAGCCCAAAGCTCGTATCTTCCCGTCTCCTGATCGGTTCCATTTTAGACTTAGTGATACTTATCACACCTGTCCTTAAAACTATGGATTGAGATAGCATTAACTACCTCCTCGCTTAGCCAATTCCAATTATCAACTACTCTTACACTGAAAAAGTATTTCCTTACATCCTGCAAAGAAGTTTTCTTACGAAGCTTCAAACTATGACCTCTAGTTCTAGAGCCAGCCATATCAAAATATCGATCCCTATCCACTCTATCATAACCATGAAGGAATTTAAAGACTGTCACCATATCCCCCTTCACTCTTCTAGCTTCGAGTGATGGTAAGTCTAATTCCCTCAGCCTCTCATCATAACTGAGATTGCGTATTTCTGGCACCAGTTTCGTGGCATGTCTTTGAACTTTTTCAAGCTTAGCTATGTGCTTTTTCAAGTGCGGATTCCAAGAGGGGGCTGCATATTCGAGTTTTGGCCTCACATAGGTTACATATATATATCTGAACATTTCCTTGTCCATGTGCCTGAAGGCTACCCTTACATTTGATAAGAATGCATATGCTGCCCTTACTATGCCATTTATATGTATTTCTGGAGACAAATCTGCCAGTATGTTTACTCCTAGATCTCTCTCATTTTCTGTCTCTTGAAGTTGTACTCCAGCCACCGAGTAGTCAAGCTTGGGCCTTCTTGCACTTGTACCCATTCTCATTACCTTACATTTTGAAGTATTGAATTTCATTAGCCACTTTTCTGACCACTCATGCAGATTATTTAGATGTATGTATGTGTCTATGTAAGTTCATTGGCTAGATCAATGTACATGTGGATGCAATTCAGTATAATTCTCTCTCTCTCTCTCTCTCTCTCTCTCTCTCTCTCTCTCTCTCTCTCTCTCTCTCTCTCTCTCTCTCTCTCTCTCTCTCTCTCTCTCTCTCTTTTTTTTTTTTTACACACAGGAACATACATTGAAAAATGTGTCATATGAGTGCTCCCAGTGCGTTCCAAACATAGTAATGTCACAAAATATATTTAATAATGCTTAATGTACACAAAAAGTCCAAAAATTCATATTGTAAAAAATTCTTTACTATAATAATAATAATAATAATTAATAATAATAATAATAATAATAATAATAATAATAATAATAATAATAATAATAATAATAATAATAATAATAATAATTATTATTATTATTATTATTATTATTATTATTATTATTATTATTATTACTATTATTATTTTATTATTATTATCATTATTATTATTATTATTATTATTATTATTACTGATAGCCACTAGCGCAAAGCATATTGGATATTATGATAAGGAACTGGTCTGAATCAGTAACCAGGAAATCACTGAAATAAATAAGGGACAATATGAGGAAAATGGGAGCGAAATAAAAACTGAAATGAGATCAAAGAAGCTAATATATGATCACCCACGAAACAGAAATATACGAATAGGGAGAAGAGAGAATGAGAAGGTGATTAAGAAAAACCTGGAAAAGTAGGGAGAGACAAAAGAAAAGAAGGAGACAATTAGAATTAAAGACACGATGAAGAAGGAGTAATAGAAAAAGGAACGAGAAATGTATGAAAATGCATAATACAAATAAGGGGGGAAAACTCCCAGTGTAATTATGTAGAGAATGAGCTTTAGGTTCCAACTGAAAGACGTTCCTACGGATACGAACTTCCAGAAGGTTTTTTTTTTTTTTGAGGGGGGCAGAGGGGAATATGAGAAGGAGAAGATAGTGGTGCTCCTAGTGTTAAATGTCTGTCAACTCAGCAGACACAATGAGTACAACACTTTATAAAAGAGAACAAAAGGGTGTAACAATATTTTCACGAGCTTGAGCGGCGAAGATTAATAACTTACAGCCTTCCTGCACCTTTTCTCATATACAGCAATGAAATGAAAATAATGAATGAATAACAGGACCTCCTCCCTCCCCCCCAAAAAAAAATGCGCAAGGTATATTCCGAAATTATTAAAACAGAAAACAGCAAGCAACCCTTGTTAGAGAAAACTATTACCACAATAGACAAATCACGTAAGCTGTTAAGTTTTAGCAGATGTATTCTATATCCTCAAATTGCTGTAACAGCAAAATTAACCATAATATCGAGAAGACTATGAGCATAAAAGGCCAATGAAGCAAGGTGTTTAATTTAAGCAGCGATCTGCTTGAACTAAAAAAGAGAATGGATGAGAACGAGTGAAGATGTAAACCACGCCTGCTGCATCCGTCTCTAGGCGACCCACCAGAGCCAACCAGCCAAGGTCAAAACGGACAAAACGATGGAGACACAGATCATTCACCCGTCAAACACACACACACACACACACACACACACACACACACACACACACATGATAAGTAACACTAAGTACAAAATAAAACCGACCAGGAGACGGGAAGCTACAAGCTTGGGGCTCTTTCCCGTAAGCACAATTAGGTCATTACAATTAGGTAATTACACACACACACACACGATTTACATAAGAACAGTGAGGAAAATAGTGCTTAATATAAATAAGTGTATAACTAAAAAAATTACATATAACCATAAGCAAAAGAAAAAAATCGGAAGGTGAGGTAGTAAAGCGAGCGGAAAAGATATTGAACCTGTTGTATCGGAAAGGAAAACATGTGCCGGGAGAGAATTCCAGTATTTATCAGTAGTGAGAAAGGCTACGGCATCATATATGATGAGTCGAATTATAGCTGTACTAATGATAGTATACATGGGGTCCAGAAATTTTCTTTACAGTTTGAAAAATTTACAAAAATATAAAAATTAAAAAATAAAGATAACTCCAAGGAACTTATTGGAAAACTTAAGTAAACAAAGATATAAAAAATCACCAGAACAGTACCATATGGCCTCCATTGGTTGCAAGCAGCACATCTAGAGGATGCTTAGTTTTTGACCATGCGCGTTGGAGCATCCTTTTATAATTGGAGGATATGGCTTGACGTATTTTTTCCTAGAGATCATAGAGGTCTTGAATTTGTGTGTGTCTTTGTCCCAGCCTCATAAGGAGAAGTCTAGAGGTGTTACAAATGGTGGTCTAGGTGGCAGGGAACTGGATCGCCTCTTCCAGTCAACCGATTTAGAAATGTTTCATCATGAAACTCGAATTGTTAGCCCCCCAACTGGATGGCGCACCATCGTACTGGAAAATAACTGTTGGCTGCGAGCGGTACAGCTGTGGTACAGCAAATTCTTGTAAAATATCAAGGCAAGTGTTGAAAGTAATCGTTTCTTCTGCTAAGAAAAATGGGCCAATCAATTGATCAAAACTAGAGGCCAAACCAAACACTGTCTCTTGGGCTCTTTCTCTCCAGTTCTATTGTTTCGTGTGGGTTCCCCGAACGCAAGATCCTGATGTTGTGCTCATTTGCCATTCCTAATATAAAAAATTATGCTTTAGCACTAAAACAAATTCTTCTTCATCTAATCGAGTTAATATGTCTACTGGAAAATGTTTCCTCCGAGGTTTGTCATCTGGCTAAAGTGCATGCCAAAGTTGTACTTTATAGGCATAAAGCCTCAAGTTCTTGTGCAAAACTTTGTGAAATGTTGACCGTGGTAAACTTAAGTCTCTACTGGCAGTGCGAATGGACTTAGTAGCACTACGATGAAATGCAGTACGAATTCGTTCCACGTCTTCAAGTGATGTTCTCGGTCACCCAGTCCCTGTTTTCTGTAAGACGCTTCATTTTTCCATAAAGTTCTTATGCTAGGGACGGATGCTAACTAGACTTGGCGGCTTTTTTCAATACTCTATACAGTAATTCCGCAGGACCAGTGTCTGAATTTATCTCTATGAACAAGGATGGTGTTGTCATTTTTATTAAAAGTCAGGGATCAATAAGAAGAATTTTTAGCATCTACCTGAGCAAGAGCTCAGGCTATGACAATGAATATAATAATTTTGATTTTTGCCAAGTGTTTCTCTTGGCATATATATATATATATATATATATATATATATATATATATATATATATATATATATATATATATATATATATATGTATATGTATATATATATATATATATATATATATATATATATATATATATATATATATATATATATATATATATATATGTATATATATATATATATATATATATATATATATATATATATATATATATATATATATATATATATATATATATATATATATATATATATATATATGTGTGTGTGTGTGTGTGTGTGTGTGTATGTGTGTGTAGTGTGTGTGTGTGTGTGTGTGTGTGTGTGTGTGTCAATATTTATTTCAAGAGAACCACTTGGTAGAAATCTAAATGATCATACTGACCTCATTTAAAATGAAACAGAATAGAGTTGGCAAGTGCTGTCGATTAAAAAGAAATGCAGCATGAAATCCAGAGCTAAATTAAAAGAGATATATCAGTTTATACATAAATTCTTTGACATAAAGGCAAATGCCAAGGGAGGACTGATGTATAGCTAATCTGTTCATTAACACTAATTACTGATAAGAACTCGTTATTAGAAAATCAGCCTTTATATTGTCAATCAGTAGGAAAAAAATCTTAAAAATTTGAGGATAATGTATATAGGTAAGCCTCTTTTTGTACTGAAATTATTTCTTGCTAATGAGATGAAAGCGGGTACAAAACTTTGTTATCTTGCTTTTTGTTCTATGAAGATTGTCGTGATTTAGCTTCTAAGATTTTTTTTATAAGCCAAAGTCATTTCAAATATATTTGAAAACACTTTACGCTTGTCATATTTCGTTAACTTTTTAAATCTGCCAAGAACTCTGAAGAAATTCGATATTAATGTCAAATAGTATTATGCATAAGATTCTTTGGGTTGATTATAAAAATATGAAACAGGATAGACGTAAAATCCCTTAGATATAAGAATAAAACAACATAAACGACATGTAATAAATGGAAATGACAAATGTGCAGAGCTTTTACATCAATGTAATTGTAATCGTCAAACAGAATACAATAAGTATTCTATAATCCTGACATCTAATAGCATAGCATTCTTGAAACCGTTTTAATCTCTTTAACAAAAACCATATTCAGTACACAAAGAGGCTTATCTACACTTGATTCAGTAATTATGAAAATTTTTTCTAGGGATTTAAAGAATAATGCATACTGGTTGGTCTTTAATAATAACTGTTTTATAAGTAAACAACATTAATTAACAGATTATATATACATCTCTCCTCCCAGGGATTTGCCTTGAAGTCAAGGAATCTATATAGACACTGATTTTTCTTTCTTTGTTTAGTTCTTGTTTGATAATGATCTTTTAAATCAAATTTACTCTCCAATTTTACTCTGTTTTATTTTCCTTTGAGGTCAATGTAATTATATATATATATATATATATATATATATATATATATATATATATATATATATATATATATATATATATATATATATATGTATATATAAAATCATTGCTTATTTAGCCGGATGGTAATTGCTTGGACTTTGTAAGCTTGCAATTGCAGGCGGTGAGAAACTTTGCCGAAAGTTATTACTGGAGTAGAGATTTATTACCACTGGGGAAGCTCTCTAAACTCTCTTTCCAAAGGTTATGCGTGATGCAAGGTGTCTAGTGACTTGAGTAAATTATACCGTCCTCTCTGATGCTACAGCCTAATATAAGTTAACGCTGCTAAAATGACGTCTTCAAAAAGATCCTGTCTCAAAGTTCAAAGTTATAGTGCATTTCTTTATACTGCAAGGTAGAGAGTACACTTTCAAAAGTGATTTGCCAGTAACAAAAAACACTTTCCAAAAGAGAAGATAAATCGAAATTTAAAGATATAAACTCAACCGATGATATCGTCCTTCAAGGTCAAATTCTCGGCAAATGAAGACTTCAAAAACTCTACTACTATAAATCTGGTTCATATCATCGGTATGATAAGCTTTGTAAATGAATAGAATCTGTTAATTTCACAATAATTGAATGATCATTAAACAGTCCTAAACCAATAAAATTATTCATATTCAGCATGACAATATACTCCAATATTATTATTTTCCTGAAACCAAAACAAGACATCTGGAAAATATGGGCCAAGCATATATTTCAAAACTAGACTTGCAAGGCTCAATTATATTTTGTCACTGTAACAAGCAAAATATGATCTCAATGTCACCTCATGAGTATACTCTTCGCATTGGTTATATATATAAAGCAGCCAAACCTGGATATACATTACCAGGTCATAAGGTCAGCTCTTATGAACAGGTGCATCGCTTACTGAAAACCGAGCAGCCACTAAGGGGTGACCATGCAATCCCAGGCGTTCAATGAATGCTGATTGGGGCATGGTTGGATCTTGCTCTGTTAGTCGCTCTTCTCCCATAGACGGGCAAAAGCACCTCTTGGAGGTGGCCAAGCTATCTTCTGTCAAGAAGCGAGTGGAAACAACTGGTCCCTTGCCTAAGGAGACGTGTGGAGGATTGGGAAAAGGCCTATCACTGCTTAACCAAAAACCCAATTCGATGACACACTATCTCCAAATGCTCCAGCGGTGAGGTTCTCATAATGATCAGGTAAATGCCTAAATAACTTTGATAATATGGATACTGAACAAAAGCAAATAATATTAGTGGTAACAGATTACTTTGTGTCATAAAAGAAAATGGAATATGTAAATAGACATGTCTCCCCTTGTACTATGTTGGCTAACAGAAGAGTTCCAAATGCGTTTCCCGTTCCTTTTCGTTGGTCAAACATTTATAAAATATAAGATTTTCGAAAGGCCAAAAAAATTGCTTCATTAACATCCATATTAGCTTTATATTACATTTGAGAAATGTTAACACTACTCCAGTACTGATACTTACACAAGTCAATACTTCTCTTGCGTGCGAAATATTGAATATTTAACTTTTTCTTTAAATACAGAACAAATTGGACACATCTAAGTAAAGATAAAAGAACGTATGTACTGATATTCTTATTTGCTTAGACCAAAGAAAGTGATTTTCAACATGTGGGCCATGGGCAGTTCTCAAGGGGGCCACGGACATCTAAATTTAATTTCACAAACGAAAAAGTGTAATTTAAGTTTTGATTACAGTGCACACGGTTTATATACAGTAAATGCAGGCCGCCAGTGTTTAATTTCAAAAATTAAAAAGTAGAATTAATATAGTGTTTTGAATATGCTTATCAATGACTTCATTATCATTACACAATTCTGAACGGGCAGTGGGCCTTAATTATATAAGGATGCCAAAAGTGGGCCATGGGCACAAAAATGTTGAAAAGCAATGGCCTAGGATAATATGATGAACGTCGAAAGTGTCTTCTGCTCTGCAGAACTCAACTTGAAAACCACTTCGGTTTTTGGATGCATCTTCAAAGACATTCACAAAATATGAGAAAAGGGGACACATATTTCTTTTTTATGGAGAGGTATCGAGTTTTTTAATATGTGGGGTACATTTCCGCATTTTTGTTCCTGTACTAATTATATCTATTGTGTGGAAATGGGTTCCGATCCTACAGACACTTACTGTATTATCTGCATCCTTGAAAAGCCGGAATAAAAATTTTACATTTTATCCACAGTACGAAGCAGATCCGATCTCAGGTCTTTGGTATGGTATAAACTAAATTCAATAAGATCTATAAGCATCATATCCATAAAATTGGGTAGCCCTAAAAGTTGTCGAGATCATAACCTCGGCAATGGAGGTGTTCATCCCCTACTCTACGAAAACTTTTTCTTCCCCAAATCCTTGGCTTGACAGTGCCTGCTCCATAGCTATTCAGGCCAGGAATCAGGCACACTGGTCGTACCAGGCCTCTCACTTTGATTTAACTCACTCTGCTTTTATTGTGGCTAGGAATCATTGTACTGCTCAGATTCGAAGGTCTAAAGCTTCTTTTATAAGAAGGAAAGTTGATGGCCTTAACTACTCTCCCAATGGTAAATGTTTTTGGTTCTTAGCCAAAAACCTCTCCATAAACTTCTGTAACTCAAGCTTTCCCCCTCTTAATCGTTCTGATGGTTTAATAGCTTGCTCTCCCATTGACAAAGCCACTCTCTTTGGCTCTTATTTTTCTGCCAACTCTTTTGTAAACCATTCCAGCGCACCTATCTCTTATTCTTTATCCCTCTCTAACCCTATGCCCTCCCTTATCCTTTCTTTACGCAAAGTTCATAAGGTTCTTCGCTCACTAAAGATGAACAAGGTATCTGGTCCCAATGGTATCCCTGCAAGGTTCCTCAAGGAGCTCGCAGATGAATTGGTCCCATGCTTTGCTGTCTTTTTCGCCTCATTCTCTCAACCAGTATCTATCCTATATCTTGGAAGCACGCTCTAGTGCAACCTGTTCCTAAGAGGGGTGACTGCTCTATTCCTTCAGACTATCAACCTATTGCCCTAACATCTTCTATCGCTAAAGTTTTCGAAAATTTGCTCAACTCTCACTTCTTGAAATATCTTTAATCTAACTCACTTCCACAAGGCAAGATCCACTGGTGACCTCCTGTCCTATCTTACTCATGTATGGTCGTCTTCTCTGAGGAACTAGGGGGAATCCTTTGCCATCTCCCTTGTTATCTTTAAGGCTTTTGACAGGGTCTGGCATAAGGCTCTGATGGCCAAGCTCCCTGCTTATGGCTTTACCCCTTCTCTCTGTTCTCTGATTTCCAGTTTTCTTTCTGACCGTATTATATCTGTGGTTGTTGATGGTGCAACATCTAGCCCTTGCCCTGTTACCAGTGGTGTTCCACAGGGCTCTATTCTCTCCTGCTTTGTTCCTTCTCTTCATCAACGATCTTCTTCAGGCCCCATCCTCCTCTCATCTTCCCACCTTGACCAATGATTCTACCCTTCATTTTTCCCCTGCCTTTTTTTCAAAACCTTCATCTGTTACTCGTAATCAGTCTCGTATCTCTGTTTCTTCTACTCTCAGCTCCAATTTGCAGAAGGCATTTGAGTGCGCGACCGAAAATTTAGTTAAATTTAATGCCTCTAAGACAAAATCTCTGGCTATCTCTTTATCTTCTTCTCCTGATAGCCCTACACTCTTGAAAACTAACGAAATTTGCCCTCTTAATTCTATTAACATAGTAGGAATCCAGATAGCCTCTGACTTGTCTTGGAGGAATCACTTAATCCAAATTTCTAAATCTGCATCCAAGAAATTGGGAGTTCGGTTTCATTTGCGTCAGTACTTTTCCTCTTTACAGTTGCTTAAAATCTCCAAAGGTCTTATCCGTCCCTTTTAGAATACTGTTCGCCCATCTGAGGTGCTTCTTCATGTACTAATCTCTACATATAAAAGGTTCTGGAACTTCACGTAGACATATATGTATGTATGCATGTATGTATGCATATATGAATGTATGTATGTATGTACGTATATATGTATGTATGTACATATATAAGTACTTTTGTATGCATGCATGTAAGTACATGCGCAAGAGTAGATCAAGATGGAGTGAAATAAAAAGTACATAGGCTGAGAGAGAGAGAGAGAGAGAGAGAGAGAGAGAGAGAGAGAGAGAGAGAGAGAGAGAGAGAGAGAGAGAGAGAGAGAGAGAGGAGAGAGAGAGAGAGAGAGGAGTTATGTGGACAAGATTAATATCTCATAAACCTTGCGGTCCAGACCGACGTGAAATTTCATATTTACTTGGTGATACATACCCAGTACACACTCATCCTTGTGTGACAAGGATCTTGTAAAGATTCTTTTGAAATGCTCTACGATAGTGCAGTTAACAACACTCTCTGGAAGTTGATTTCAAGCGGATCAGACCTTGTATGTGAAAACATTTTCACATACACTAGCGTTATACTGTAAAAAAAAAAAAATACAGGAAATTTTCAAATATTTTCAATAGAAAATTTCTGTAAATCCAATATACAGTCATTTTTGTGATATATTGGGTATGGTATACAAAAGATTTCCTGTTTTTCCATCAGAAAATGCATTGCATATAAAAATACTCATTTCCTGTAAAATGCTGCATTTTCTCTTCGTTACTGAGGCATGCTATCTTCGTTCTGTTCTTTATGAAAAACGAGAAAATTTATATATAAGTCTGTAATATAACGTTCGTAATCATTTAAAAGGCATAAAAATGATAAGAGACTTTTATTCCATGGAATTAATCATGTTGCAACGCATGGCAACCTGAATGGAAAGGTGCCAGACACCGTTTTTACATAACGGAAAGTCGAGAGTTAATAACAGATTTTCATACATACAGTAATGAGATGAAGTGAAAATATATGACTTTATGGATTAATAATATTACTTCGAATTACCTATGTGAGTTACAAGGATAATGGTAATAGAATATTGCTGTAACACTTCGGCAACGAGATCATCCCTGTAATACTGTGGCAAAGAGATGGAAGAACATCACATGGTGAGTCATTTATATCTTTATGTTATGTGTTATATTTTAAGGAGAATGTTTCAGGAGAAGGGGTATACCAGAAAGGGCACAGTGAGGGGTAAAACAGAAAAGGAAATAGCGAAATAAGTTACACTTGCTACTACACTATTGTTTATATGTTTACATAATGCGATCAGCTGGCCAGGGCGTGAATATTTCAACATATTGCCCTGCCTTGTAAGCTTCTTATTTTAGAGCCCTATTGAAGATTTTCCCAAGAGTTCCCAGAGTAATTAGTGAGTGCAAACAAGTAGTAATTCTGACTGACTTGGGGTACTAATGCTTCCTACTGTAAGCATATGTATACTCCCTACCATAAGTTTATGAATCTGACACCTTTAAGTTTGCTAGCCATATCTCAAAGATTGCAGCTAAAGCTAACTTCTTTGTGGGGTGCATAAGGCGGTCATTTACATATATGGACAGAGACATGTTTAGGTATATTTATAATTCCTTGAATCGCCCCCACTTAGAATACGCTGTGCAGAGTTGGTCCCCTTAGCTTAAAAAAAAAAAAAAAAAGACATTAACATCCTCGAACAAGTTCAAAGAAGAGCTACTGCTATAATGCCAGAACTAAAAGAGCTACCTTATG
The DNA here is from genome assembly GCA_037179515.1 of Halocaridina rubra. NCBI lineage: Eukaryota > Metazoa > Arthropoda > Malacostraca > Decapoda > Atyidae > Halocaridina > Halocaridina rubra. Next base: position 4,426 of record JAXCGZ010015924.1, on the reverse strand, counting down.
AAGGAAGACTCTGGGTAATACAACACTAAAAGATCGAAGAATTAGAGACGACCTAATAGAAGTATTCAAAATTATTTGTGGACAAACTGACATTGACTCTTCTCAGTTCTTCACGATCATCCAGGAAGGCCCAAGCACTACTACAAAAGGACACCAATTCAAATTAGCTGTTCCACATGTCCGGACAAGTTTGTCAGACAAAATTTGAGCCGGAGCGCACATGACTTTTAACTCCATAGTTCCGTGTATCTCTATTCAGTAAGATCTATTCGGTAAGTACTGTAATGTTCAGCATCCTTGCTGTGTACTATGTAATAAATTCCTGAAGTGCAACATTCATAAGTGAAAAGTTAATCAAGATTGTTTTTAACCCGCTTACCGTTTGCTCCTTTCCTAGATGAAATAAAATCGTTTGGCGATCGCCAAAATAAGATAAAATATGTATGCGACATTACAAGTGAATAGGTTAATGGAGATATAAATTATTTTGTTTTCTCGATTTTATGCTGAATTTTGGTACATGAATGTATCGTTGGGTTAGATCAGTGGTTCTCAACTTTTTTGGCCCGCCACCCCCCAAACAATATTAGTAGAGACTCGTGACCCCCGCTTCTGACACACACACACCCATTACATGCCTTTGCCCCGGATCATAACAATATGATAAGATGAATATTAAAAATACACGCATTGTAGAGTTAACACATTAATTACTTTTTGGTTTTACATAGATGAAATGTTTCTATTGAACTAATAATGCTAGCTTAAAATTAATAACACCATTGTAAAGCACAACCTTTTTCCTTTCTGAAGCATAGAAAGTTACTTCCAGTGCAGCCGAGGGGGAATCACTAATGACTAGTATTTAGTCTTAGCTTTTGCGAAGGTTCATGGTGTTACTTTTGTCCTGCTCGGCTCACATTTCCAGCGTTATTCTTATGGTTGTAACAGTTCATACCTAGTTACGGTAAAATAATGAAATAAAAGGTGAAAACAAGATTGTATGTACTGAAATATAAACATTCTGTTTCTTATTTGTTTGAAATATATGAGCAGAGTTATTTTGACCTAGCCTTAAAACAAAAGTCGACCATAATACTATTTATATTATTTTTATTTTAACATCTCACAACCCCCAAAAGCAACTAGCAACCTGGATGAGAACCACTGGGTTAGATTAGGCTATAATGATTAGATTACATTAGATTAGGTTAGGTTAGGTCAAGGTATGTTAGGTTAGGTTAAGTCACGATAATCCAGGTAGTGAAGGTCCAACTCGGCCCACTCTTCCTACCAACTTGCCCCCCCTCTCTTTTATCAGTATCTTCCCTATGGTAAGGTGCAACTGATTCAATATTTGCTTTGCCATTACTGTAGCAAAAAATGCATGATGAAAAAAGTAAAAATAACACCAATAGTAACAATTATGACCATATTGTAAAAAATAACATTCATTGTAACATTAATGGTAAAAAAAAAAGGTACGGTAATGATATCAGTATTACTAGCAAAGAGGAAAAAATAACATTGATTAAAGCAATAATTACATTATTGATGAGAATTGCAATATCAAAAGCAAGAGTACCAACATATCCTAAACTTGCAATAATAAAGAAATAGTAAGATGAATGACCAAAATACAAAAAGAAAAAAAAAACTAAAATAAAAAAAGTAAAAAAATATTGCGATAATAGCAATGATAGCAGTTAAAAAAACTCTCACAAATAAAAACAATAGTGACAATTACGACCAAAGTTTGAGAAGTAACACCAGTACTAATAATAATGACAAATATTGCAATATTATTAGAATAGTAACAGTAACAAAAAATATGCTTGCCATGTAGTCATGTTTTAGGTTATTGGGAATGGCTGTGAGGATGCACACACATAAGGATGCATGTAGCAATGTGAAAGTGCAGACTAGATATGTTCATACAGTATGCAGTACATTAGTTTTAATGTATTGTATGTACTCCTGTTGGCTGACAGTTAAAGAAAATTGGGAAGGTAGCTGGTGACTGAGCTTAATTAGGGAGGTATCTTACGTACAAAAGGATGTTTGATATAGGGTAGCTAGTATGAAGTGCCAGGCTTTGGGTCACAGTAGAATGTTAGAAAATATTTGTACTGCATTCTGATTTGCTAGCCAGTGCAGGTAATAAGACATAGCTTTCTTTTCAGGAGAAGCAGAAAGGTAAAGATAAATAAGAAACTTATCACAAAAGTTTCATATCGGAAACTTCAAGAAAAAGGTGGACTAGAGTACCTGACGGTCAAGGACCAGGATAGGTATGAATCAGGTGAAAGCTGTAAGCATAGTACATGTAGTGGATAGAGTGATTTTGACCCCAGTCCAGAATCCAACAGAGTTGTACTTGTTTATCAGTGATGTCTTCTTCCATCAGGGAACTCCCAACCAGGGAGTGGCCATTGTAGAAAAACCTCTGTGATATTGTCACTGCACACTCTTTTAGTTACCTCTACTATCTTCCCTCCTCTGTCTGTTCTTTCGCTCCAATGCTGCTCAGTTTTCCCCTACCATGTATTAAACTTCCTTTAGTGGATTCATATTATGATACTTTACTGAAATGACCAATTGCCAGTACCATACACTGATTTGGTAGCTAGCCTACTGGTACACACTTTTGGCATCCTCTTCTGGTAGCAATCATCTTTCCGTGTCCATATCACTTGAAAAGAATTTCTGTTTGCCTATTTGACCCCACTACAGTCTATTCCCTCCTCTTTCTCTGCCATTTCAAATCTTCTTATACTGGTACCAGTGCATATGGTACCTCTTCATTACTCACTGTCCACTGTCATGACTTCAAATGCCAATCATAGCTATGGTATCGGTGTTATATGTCATCTCAACTGATATATATCTCTGTAAAACTGTTCTCTCTCATCCTATTTCCTCTAATTACTTAGACAGTAGTATGTCGCAGTAGTAAGACCTTACATACTGGTACTAACTCTCAAAGCCCTCTTCATCTCCCAACTGATATATAGTTGCCAGGAGTGATACCTGTTACACCCTCACCTTAGTGCAAAAGTACCACCATACTAGTAAGAAATAAATTATGTAACAACTCTACCAGTAGGACTTGCAATAAATTCAATGATGCAAATAGTATCACGCCAACAGGAATTAAAGCATGGTCATTAATCGTAAATACATGAGCATATTTATTCACCCCAGTGTACCATCTAGCAGGCAATTGTACATATATATTGGATTTCACTGCAATCTGCTATTCTCTAATTGCTCTTCTATCTTACACTGTAACTGTATCTTATTTCTGTGACCATCATGTCTAGTGCACAGCACACTTCAAGCTACTTATCTGCTTCTGATTGCTCATTACATCCACCTTGCAGCTAAGTTCACTTGCTTTCTGTAGGTATATTGCATGTATATTCCAAAATTTTCATAAAATTCCTTTCTTTCAATCACAGCAGCTTACACTTTCCTGCATTCATTATTACTTTCCATCATAACATACCAAGTCAGATTAACTGGATATTTTCCATAGTCTTTGTTCTATTTTTTTTTTTTTGTAATAGCATTGTGTTTTGCTTCTGAAGAAATAAAATGGTTTATGTGAAGCATTTTTGGACCTTCAAAAAGAATATTATCAGGTAGAAAGAAAAGCAGGTATAGGAGCTGATAAAGATACCACCATATGGATGGGTGCTAACTGTTGGAGGAAGTAGAAGCATTTTATGGAATTAGCTGGTAGGGCAAGGGTGAGAGTAATTGGAAGGAAGATGCAAAATTTTAAATGAGAGTGAGGATGAGGCTGGGATATGTGATGTTGCTTTGGCAATTTCAAAGTGGGACGTGTTAGAGGGAAATGAAAGTATGGATGTATGATGAGAGACGTGACTTGGTATTGAATGAGAAATCGCGGAGGGTGCCTTTTATCATAACACATTAGTTGATTATATGGTTAGTGTAAAATATACTGGTAGCTACATTAACAAAGTAGGTAAAATTAGCAAACCACTTGTATACTGGTACTGTACATACTCTCATAAGTATTATTTATAATACTTGAATATTATGGAATAATGGACGACGAGATTAAGAATGCTATCCAGGGGATTCTTCCAACCATTGTCCCATCGATATTAATGGACGTGTGTGACCACTTGACTAATAATGTTGGTGTGGAGACAAGAGACGACCTGAAATATGTCGCATCCAGTGACCCTTCCTATGTTGAAAGTCATAGAAGTTTGCAAGCCTCTGGAAAGATGGAAGCAAGGTAACCTAACTGTGTACTTCAAGACTAACTTAAACTCTCCCTTAAAATACTGTACCAGAGAATGATGTGAATTTAAAAGTTTTTCAGAAAAATTGGAAATGGAGATATTTACGATTCTGACACCTACAGCAAACAAAATTTTCTTAGTATGAA